>KN889740.1:15834-40693 GCA_000934455.1 Apostichopus parvimensis | reverse complement strand
ATATATACATACATACGTACACGCATACATGCATTTTTCATTTTGAATATGGCTTCTGTGTTTTCCTGTATCAATTCTTTGTTCTTGTTCACTGCTGACAAAGTGTTGGTTTACAAGCTTTATTGTGAGATTCCTGAACTACAACATAGTCAATTGTGACTGTCCCAATTGTTGTTGCCAATACAAGAATTTCAACTAAATGCAGCTGTGAGTGCTTGCTGTCCTAGATAATTATAGAGAAAATTTATTCACCTACAAAGAAGGAGACATTGCAAAAATGGGATACGTGACACAGAGAGAAAAAAGATGCATAAACTCTAACTTGGTTCATGTCATCAAAAAAAAGTGTAAACCTTGCGAGATTCCAAGGAATGATTATATCGGTTATTCCATTGATAGACAGTGCATGAAGTGAAATCAAAGTTGGCTTCAGGACATGGTCCAACAGGATATTGAATTGTGTAGGTTGGGCAAGTACTGCCAGTGTAGGTTTCCTGTGAGAGAGAGATGTAGGCGACTGGTGTAATTTTGTCATATTCATGAAACTCGAAATGTTAATACAGACACGACGACTATGAAAGCAATCCCGATAACTTTTCCGTCCCTCGTTTAGCTTTGAACTTTCTTGATCTTAACATACTTTGCTGTAAAAAATGTATTCTTCAGCTTTGTTGTGTGGGGCAAACTTCCAAAGTGCCTCATGCCTGTTACATCACCACCAAGACACATGTAGAAACAGGAGGCGGCTGAAGCAAGCACGTAATTGGCTCGAGCTCAGGTGATTATCTCTCCACTCCAATGTAAGTTATTTCCTGATGGCTGAAACAACTGTACCGTAGTGATATCATGCGGAACTTACTACTATCATATTGACAAGTGCAAGGTTATGCAAGAAGGCTGTTGAACCAAGAAGAAGTTTATAAATCATCCCCCAAGCCCACCCCTGCCCCCTCGAAGTTGGAGTCCATTTCTTGTGGCCTTCTAGTGTCATTGTATTCCCTAGGGATGACACATCCCCATATGTTTTCATTAACCCCAAAACAGTTCCCTTTTTTAGAACTGTTCGGTCCCTTTCCAGGTAGCCTCTTTCCCAGGCTTTCGTTGTTTTGTAAGAATCACCATGTTGGTATTATTATATTGATCCATCACTGTGGGGTTTTGGGGAGAACAAAGGATGTTTTTTGATCACAACATTATTCTGCTGGTAGAGATGTACAGTGAACACCAGATGGTTTTCGGTACTGTTAATATATAACTCACAGCTACCATAGGATGTGGCCACCAATTGAATCTCATAACACTCTGCTACATTCATGTGCACCTTCTTTTCTTTGCATTGTGCAGCCTCTACAGTTACAAACAATACAGTTTTGGGAAACCCTCAGGTTTAGATGTTAAACTGTGCAGGTTCCTATAGCTGAAGATGGGCACTCAAAAATCTCTCCTTGGCTCATCCAGCTGTTTCAATTAGAATAATTCCCAAGGCAAACAATCACATCATGATTAGAAGTTATCATTTCTATTGAAAAACACCTATGAGAAATTGTGTCCTTAAAACAATGTATTAGTGGATGCAGAGGATGCCATAGGAAGCCTTGCTCACATAAAGTGCACATTTAATCCAGGCACTGAACTGTCTATAGAACAAGATGGCTTTTAAAGTTTCAAAGGCAAAAGGCAAATGCAGGAGTTTGTAAGCACCTTAGTGGTAATCAACTATAGGCTAGTATTGTGATGTCAGATTCTGTAGACAACAGTATCAAGATATCATTAGAAAATATTTCCTAATGAAAGTGGAGGAAGAAATCCAAGACAGTGTAAAATAAACAGGTGGTCTAGCAGTTGTCACGAAGGTAGCGTAATCAAGGGCAGAATAACTGTCTTGTGTTGGGAGTTACAAGGCAACCCTGGTACACTAATATTCATAGCAAAACTTGTAGATCGGTATTGTGCTAAGTAGAGAGAGGGTATTGTTTGATCAGACCGTGACAGTTTTATAGAGCGACATTGTTTGGCTAATGTCATTGAGAAAAACAAAATCTCCAACTCCTTCCTCTTCTTCTCCACCCCCCACAACCCCATCCCACCTGCATCCAATCCATATAAAGAGACCTGTTGGTAATTTTTTCCTGGCAAAGGTGACAGAATTTACAAATTTTGGGATGGATTAATGTGCCTTCTTTTTTTTTGTGTTTAGTTAGGCGGTTACTTTGACCAACGCCCCGAATATTTGATTTAGTTTTCTTTCATCTAGTAAAGGATGACTTTGGGCACAAAGTTTGATATGTTAAAGACCATCAAATATCACTGTTAATAGTCCTGGTTGTATTTGTAATCAATGAAAGTGACTGGACTACATAGATTAATATACAGGTCATAAGGTCAGTTCCTCAGATACAACTAAAATCTTATTGGTGAAAGATGTCACCTTTAATGACATGTTTACAGTGTGTTATAATTAATTATTCACAGACGAATGGTGTAAAATATCATCCGAGCATGCTCAGTTGATAACATGAATTAAAAGAACATGTTTTGGTTGAGTAAATTAGAAATTTAAAGACAATGGATTATTATGAACATAATAGGCCTACACTGAGGAGCTGATGATGTCGTCAAATAAACCTTATAGGAGCATTCCAGGGATTAAGCATCTTTTAAAGGTGAAATATATTAAAAAACGAGATTAGCTACAGAAACATTGAAAGCACTCAAGTTTTTCTTGGACTATAATTTAACAAGACTAAAACATTCTGCGGCCTGAAGTCATCCTTTAAGAAAGCTGAACTATTTGTTGAACCCTTTCTCTAATAAATACCTTTCCCTTCGTCTGACTTTTTTCTTTCCACGCATTAAAAGGAACCTTTGTTAGGAATATCCGTCCTATTTTTCTCCCCATTTCACCTCTGCAGAGTAAAGAAGACCGAAGGAGGGCCTCTAAAAGTCCAGTCAGACGTAGAAGGAGCCGGTCAAAGTCGCCAAGCAAACGGAAGAGAAGCCGGTCAAGAAGCAGAGGAAGGAGGAGCAGGCGTCGCTCAAGAAGCCAAGATGGAGCAGACGAGAGTCGATCCAGGAGTCCCAAGAAGAGAGAACGTAAATCATCTGTCAGTCCAGGTACGGTGAACTTGATTCTCATAGTTAAATTTAACTTGATTAAGTAATGAATAATTACTTTAAAAGCAAACTAATATTACATTCCAACTACTTGGGGTTCTTTTTGAATAAAAAAAAGGAAAAAAAAGGAGAATTTTATGAAAAGCTTGTAATATCTGTATTCTGCATGTTGGATTGGATTAATGATATTATGAAAGCAATAACGTTTTTTTTTTAACATCGCATGGCATGGTTCTTGCAGCTTGTGTTAAGATAGCCGAGTAGAAGGTACTCCATTCTCTCACTTTCCAATCGGTCATGACTTTTTCAAATATCAGATACACGGAAATCAAAGAGCTCCAGCGAGAAAAATGGGAAGAAATCGAAGAGCCCAAGTAAGGATGAAAAGGATGAAATCGACGAGGATAGCGGTAAAGAAATGAGTAGATCAAAGAGTCCACAAGAGAGGAGCAGAAGTCCAAAAGAGGCGGAGGAAAATGGAGAGCAGGAGGAGCAGAAAGAGGACAAAGATAAGGATGTCTCCAAGGATGGAGAAGATGACAAAGATGGAGAGAAAGAAGACCGAGTCGACGTGAAGAAGTCATCGAAACGAAGGAAGGGTTCTAGATCTAGATCACGCTCTAGGTCAAGGTCCAAGGGTAGGAAAAGTAGGAAGCGACGCAGCAGGTCCAGGTCCAGGTCTAGGTCACGTTCCAAGGAGAGGAGGAGACGTAGGAGTAGGTCTAGGTCAAAGAGGAGGGGGAGGAGAAGGAGGAGCAAATCCAGGTCGAGGAGTCCAAGGAGGAGCAGATCAAGGTCGAGGAGTCCTAGGAGGAGGAGGATGAGGAGCAGATCACGTAGCCCAAAGAGGAGGAGATCCAGGTCACGAGATAGGAGACGCAGAAGGTAAGGTGTCTGTGTTTGGCTCTGGGATATATGTTAAATTCATAACAATGTCTAAGATGTCAATATATATATATATTTATCAGGGCAAGTTTTCACCATGGGGGGTTATGCATCCCAGTTAGGGAACCCCTGATATATCTAATGTATTTGGGAAGTTGCCAGACCTGTAGCTTCACTCCTGGTTCAACCTTACTTGAAAATACTTTTTGCTTTGAAAACCAAATTTATTCTGCTCTCACATAAATGAAAGCTTTGTAATGTAACTTCTGTCAATGTGTGATAAGGTAACATTCACAGTAAACCAACAATGAGATCAGACTACATGACTACTCAACAGAACCCAAATGGTCCCGGACCTTTAAATTCTGAAATGGTAAGACAGCTATCGATATAATCCCTGTGATTATTACGAGAGACAAGAAAAGTATTCAAGAAAGAAGAACTTTAGGAGATGATACAACAGAATAAGTAATGTAGGTATCCATTACTAAATAATGGTGTTTATGATTTTGGTGTAGGTCGCCCCCAAGGTCCCGAACAAGGTCTCCTAAAAAGAGAAGGAAGAGTCGCACCAAGTCGAAATCTCTCAGCCGGTCACCTGGGAAAAGGTCAGTCGGGGTGATGTTTTCTTTTACCGTTAGGAAGGCTGCTTTCATTTGAGATGGAAAAAAAACAAATGGCTACACGAGGAATAATTTAGTGTTCAAATATTGTATAGCAATTTTCAAGTCTCTGAAGTCTCTGTGGTTTTAAGTGTACACAACTGCTGTACATCTCAGCACTAGTATATTTAGCAACTGGCCCATTTTGCTATGCAATACTGGATAAATTATAATTCCCTGTTGCAGTTAACTAGATCAAGACTTGTAGTACAAATATTAAAACATCATGAGTACAACTATAATCAAAATTCCCCTTGGTATGAGTACAAGGCTTTGGAAGTGTGAGAATGAGTACTTAATTTTAAATTAGTGTTTATATATGTATATAGTATCTATATATACATATATATATATAGTATCTTTACATATAGTATCTATAACATCAATAATATCTAACAACATCACCATCCAGACACTTTGGTATTTACTTTACCCCCTCTATTCTACATATAAGCACTCTTCTCAACCAAGCCTGCAAAAGTTGATAGCAATTGTTTGTAAGTCTTTGGGTATTATTACCCACATACAAAGAAGGAAATGGAACAGTTCTTATCTTTTCAACCTTGCAATGTTTGCTATTAAATATCACCAGCCCAAATAATGAACTGCCTCATTATGGAACTTGAGTTTAGAATGGTATCCTAGTTATTAAGCCCGAGAAAAGAGATTTTTAATTTTGAAAAGATTCAACTGTCTTTTACAGCTGTTAATGTTATTAATCATGTCTGTTACAGGTCAGGGAGTTATAAGTTTGGGTTCGATTCAGCGATGGACTCTCAGGAGAGGCTCGCGAGAAGGCTGGAGAGGGCCAAGAAATTGATGCAAGAGAAAGAGAAGAGGCAGAAAGAAGAGAAGAAGTCTGAAGATGATGAAACCCTGACCGCCACTCAGAAAGGTATGCATTAAATATCAGCCTAAAAGTTGAAATTCTATTCCAAAGTTGGAAATGTATCATTTTGAAGCAATAAAGAAAAACAAATTTGTCTGTACTCTCACAGGTTGGTTTCCCTCATGATCATCTGCATGGGTAATAAATGTCTCACTATTTGTGTTTTGTCCTACAGAGGTTGCAGTCATCGCAGCCCAGCTACACGCTGCATCTAATCCTGTGGAGGTGGCATCAGCTGTACAGGTTAACGTACAGGCTGCTGCAACAGCAGCTGCTGCAGCCATGCAAGCCAAGGTAGGCAATCATAAGTAAAGTAACCCTTCTATAAAGAGGGGTCACCCCTTGGTCTATATGAACCCCTCTGTAATGAAACACAAAGAAGTATGAGGCCGTATCTTAAACTTGAATTGGTAGTTTCAAATTTGGACGACCGGACTAACATTAAAAATTTGCCCTGCAGTTTATCTTGTTTTTTTCCCATCCATTTCCATTTCCATCCATTGTAGATAATTGCCAAGTGTCCCAAGCTTGCTTTGAACTTTACTTTGCTTAGCAATTACTACTTTGCATAGCTCTCCAGGTTCGGTTTTACCGTCATCATTCTAGAAGATCAAAATAAACAAACTGTTAGCAAACTGCTTATCCACTAGAGAGCCTGTGTAAGAGAAAGTGTAAAAGTAAGTTGGCCTGACGTTTCGATCCAGGATCTTCTTCAGATGACTTTTCATTTAGCCTCTGAAGAAGATCCTGCTAGGATCGAAACGTCAGGCCAACTTACTTTTACACATCATTCTAGAGGGAAAGATAAGTATTTCCTACTATGTCAGCTGTTGTGATAGAAAGGGTTTGAATTTTGTAGACTTCGATGCTTTATATTAGCAGAGGCATTATACTTCTTGTTTATTTATTAGTTTCAGAACATGCTTATTCATAAGTTTCAGAACATGTTTATTCATTAGTTTCAGAGCATGTTCATTCATTTTTTCAGGGCATTTTTATTCATAAGTTTCAGGGCATGTTTATTCATAAGTTTCAGGGCATGTTTATTCATAAGTTTCAGGGCATGTTTATTCATAAGTTTCAGGACATGTTTATTCATAAGTTTCAGGACATGTTAATTCATAAGTTTCAGAACATGTTTATTCATTAGTTTCAGAGCATGTATATTCATTAGTATCTGTAAACATTTTCTGACCATGTTATATGTGGTAAGTACAAAGTTTTTGATTCTTTTTGATGCACATTTATTCTGTCTGATTTAATATGTAAATGTAGCAACTAGCCTGGATCATGTCAGGTAACTAACTTGTTGATTCTTCCTTTGTCTTTTGTAGGTGTTGGCTCAGACTGGCATAGCAGTACCGCGCTACTACAACCCCTTAGCCATCAACCCAATGCAATATGCTGAACAGATTAAAAAGAGGAAAATGCTATGGTCAAAGAAAGAAGAGGTCAGATATATCTTCTTATACAATTGGTTTTTTTGGGGGGATGAAAATGTTAAGAATCCGATCAGAATCAGAACTTATCCCACTTTGCCTTTATAATGCTTTCATTGAAATATGCAGAAGTTCTTTTTTCATTGGAAGTGATTAGCCTAATAATCAGTTAAAATGCACTGTTTTTTTGTTTTTTTTGGGGGGGGGGGGCTGCTGTTGAGGAGGTAGGACCTAGCTAGAACTTTGACAGCTATTTAGAAAAAAAGTACTGTCAGCTTAGAAAAAATGTATGTTATAATTTAAAAGGGAAAAAAGTTTTTTGCTTTTTTCTTGACTAAAACTAGACAAAGATTAATTCAATTGACACAACGTTTACTTTCCAACCAGTCTTGATAACAACGTTCACAGATTAAAAAATATAATATTATTATTATAATATTAAATTTTCCATAGGTGGAAGTTCCGGCAGCAAGCAGCAACAAATGGGAGAGCACTACATTTGAGAGTGGATCAACACAAGAAAAGTTCCGCAGGCTGATGGGCATAAAAGGAGAAGTTGGTAAGCATTGTTTAGTGCATTTGCCATTTTTACTTGGAACAGAAACAATACATAATTATCACAAATGTCACCTGCTGTGTGTGTAGTGTGTATGACAAGATTTGTGTAAAAATGGTTCTGCAGTATTTTCCCAGGTCTCAGATTTGTGTAGAGTTTATGTCTCATACATGCATTAGAGATAATGATTTTCCTCATTCCCCCCCCCCCCCCTTTAAAGGTCAAAAAAGGATATATTTATATCTCCTGCATCTGCAGCGGAGATGAAAAAAAAATGAAAATGTGAAATTGTCTTTCAGACATTGTATGACACTGTAGGCAACCTTCTCCAAGTAGCATTTCCAATCCTGCAATGCTATCTCTTGGCCGTAGCAACTTTATTGCCTGCAAACGGGGTGATCTGACACCGTGAATCTATTTTTAGCTCACCATCCTTGGACCTAACAAGACTTTGGAGTTTCTTCTTTAAAGAACTCCCATTGATTTATATTCAATTGCAATTAGATTAATTTGTAGATAATCTTTTATATCATATAATAGACGATATAGGAAGACGAGATAATAAGGTAATCAGCTTGCAAAGATCTCTTTGAATCAGGAACCTCCTTCATTAAAACATAACCCTTGTGTTGTTAAAATGTTTCCATCTCTTTATTTCATCATCAGGTGAGGATGAACTGACTTCCCAACAACAGATAGAGCAGAAGAATCTGATGGAGAAGTTAGACCATGCATACCAAACAGCCCGTCTCCAGACCCACACCCAGAGGGGTGTAGGTTTGGGATTCTCATCTCAAGTGGTCCAACCAGTGTCCTCCTCACCACCAGCAGCAGAGCAGCCACCGACAACCACCACCCCAACCCCCACACCCACACCCACCCCCACCACCACCACTACCACATAGCGATGGAATCGCAACATTTTGATCCAAAGCTGTTGCAGAGGACAGATTAGTTGGCTGTGTCATGCTGGTATCTTGACTTGGGTTTTCACACACAGTTAGCAATAAGTGTTAAAGCTGGAGTTTACAGAGATTTCAAGAATTGGTTTGCTATCTAGTGTTATTAAAAGTATGAAGTCACTGTTGACACTCATTAAGAACAGAAAGAGTAAAAAGGAACAGATTCAGAGAGAAAGAAGAATACACAGCATCAAAATTGACAAACCCAGTCATAGTCTGGCTGGGACAGTAAGTCAATTATACTAACAAAGAAATGCTCAGAGTTAGCAACGAAGAATGACAAGGCATCAAATCCAAGACTGTGTCAGAATCAAGTTAGTGGACAGATAACTGTACGCAAACTATCAAACTAAAAGATGACCAGAATGTGTGGAGGTAAATGGATTGCTTCATCTGTCAGTATTCAGGAGAGAAGAACGAGAAAGTGGATTCATTGCAGAGGAGATTTGAAAGGCAAACCTGGATTTATTTTTCTCTTCATTAGTGTGTTTTGTACCTATTTCATCTTTGGTAAAACTTATTAGAAATTTTTCAAACAATTTGAATTTTTTTTTTTATGGTTCCATTTCCAGTTGCCACTAATGCATTGGTATAGTCATGGGGGAGTGGTCAAGGAATCTGCCACATCACATTACTATTTGTCTTGCCCAGTCCCCCAAAAACAATTCATTACCAGTTGTCAGGGATTAATTTATTTGGTTTTGCATCCCAAAATGTTTTCCAATTGATCAAATAGCTGTGCAAATCCAAAGATGTATAATGGTTTTTTACACAGGAAACATAGTATTTTGTACAAGACAGAAGTCAGAGACTTCAAAAGTTCTACACAAAATTGAACACTGAATTATTCCCTTGTAGTGTTAGCTCTTGTAAAATGAGCTCCAAATAGCCCTGAATGCGAGAGAGACGTCAGAGAGTTCTTCTCCTCTCGAGTTTACAAGTACACCAGTGCATTGTACGATCGCATGTAATTCCATAGTATAGTGTGATGTGGTGAAAGAAGCAGACTTCACTCAATATCAAGAAATCATAAATAAATGGGAAATAAAATGAAATAATAAAAGGCTTCAAAAGTTGCCAAGCTTTATTGCACTCCTTTCTGCTAGCTATGCGATGGTTGCCAGACACATCTTTCATGCAAATAGAGAGAAATGGTGGCATCTCAACCGAGCTACAGATTACGATTGTCAATTTAACATTCTTTAGTCAGTAGGGTGGATAGGCCAATATTCTAGACTTAAATTTGAGACATGCTTTGGGTTTGGGGCTTTTTTTTTGTTTTTGGCAGAGCACATTAAAAAATTGATCTTTTAAGGATGTCTGTACATTGAAATTCTAGACAGCATTTTCCTTTCTCTGAAAGTAACAGTGGACCTTTCCTTTCCTGGGTTCTTTCTGGAAAAGCATAGCGTGATGCTTTTGTTTCCACAGGAGTGCAGATATATTTGGCAAAGCTGCCTATAATGATTGCTGAGAACTGTTTTTTTTATATTTTTTATGTTGCTATCATTATTGCAGAGGTTAATGTTCATTTAGGTGATCCTAGGTTGTTAATTTGGAAAGGTTTCTTAAAATTACCAGTGTACCACAGCATCTTTTGTTATTCACCAAAATTGCAAATGGTAGTTGACTCGTGGTGGATACATTGAAGCACTCTGAAATCAGACGGTCAAATGTTTATTGAGGTCATTTGATGTCATCATGTCATCGATTGTAAGATCCTATTCACCCTAGCAACGGATAGTGATTATCATTTGTTATTGATCATTGCCGTATTTTCCATAGTTTGAAATATGTATATTGAAGGTTATTTTGAGTTTTGCAAAATTCAAGTTCATTTGAATTAACTCTCTTACTACTGATGCATGGTTCTGTCATTGAGAGAAAAAAAGCGATCAGCTGTGATGAAAGATTTTTACACTGAAATCACTTCAGTTCTATCACAGATGACGATTGTTTCCTGGTTGTTGATTGGTCCATTTCACTGAGTTTGATATCGTTTTCTTGAATAAGCGCTAAAGATCGTAGCTCTTCCAGAGTTGCGTTTAGCGCTATATATATGTATTAATAATAGTATAGTCAAGTCATTTACAAGCCTTGTGTCAGATATAAGTTGTAAATGCTACCGTTTGAGTTTCCTAATTTAATGATGATGATGAAACTATTAAATGTCATTCTAAATGATTCATATACCCAGTTTACTTTTTTTTTATTATGGAAATCTAGTGTTTGAAGCCTGACATGAAAGCATCTTTATTTGTTTATGTTTGTTGGGTAGAATGGGAATGGGGAGGGGGGAGGTGAGCAGGGAGAAATGAAGAATGAATCTGAAAAGGTACAGTTGAAATTATCATAGATATAAAAAACAAACATTTGTCAAACAAGTTAAAGAAGAATTACCTAGTAAAATCCTTATGATCAAAATTAATAGCCAAAAAGAAAGAAGCATTGAGTACGACCAGATCTGATCCACAACGACAGCAATTTGGCACTCATGTACCTTTCGTAGATCGAGTCCATGGTTAGCCGACACTCCCCAATGATCCTCCTGGCATGTGAAGAATCTGAACCACGAATCATGGTATACACTAGTGATTTCTCATAGCAAAGTTTGGTATTCAACTTGATTATGAATAATCAATTATGTCATTCTGATATTGAAAAGGTTTGAGCATAAAGAATGTGATTTATTAAAACAAAGAAGAAGCTGAGTTGTGATATCCATAGTGCTTAATACCTCTGTCTACGGTATGGGTCAATATAAAAAACCACAATAGTTTGCAAACAGTTTGGTTTGATTTTACAATTTGATTGGATGTTATAATTTGTTTCCTTTCTTTCAAGTTCCATATTAAATCATAATATAAGATACAGTAGTATTGATTTCATATTTTGGCTTCCTTTTACACTTTTTCTGGTAGAGAGTGGGAGGGATGTATGTGAACTATTTCTTCATGCCTTTTTCTTAGTCTCATTTGCTCTCTTTCATTTCAACCTGTTGCTCTCCCCCATCTTCTGCTTAGTTTACAAAAACCTGCTTCAAATTTAACTTCAGTCGCACAACGACGATATGATTGCAATCATTGCGTAACTTCAGTAATGACGAACGATACGACCTCCTAGCTTGATTGTGGAGAGATCGGTTCTGCGAATATACGAGGTTCACAAACTTCACATACATTACAGCTCGAATCCAGCATACGCATAAATCATTTAATAAACCTTCGAAGAGAAAGTTCTCGACGAAGACAGCAAACTTGAAACTGTTCCTCTGCGGTGTGAGTATCAACACAGTGGTGGTTGGTTGAATAATACTAAAAGGGATCAAGTGGAGGCCTTAGGAGTTAGGGGCATAGCCTAGGCTCGATGGAGCGGGCAATTTGTTTTCATCAACCTGGGGTGGCCTAACATTAGGGCAGAGATAAGACCTAACCTAGAATCAGTTGACCTATATTATTATTACTGTAGGCTAGGCTAAATGACAGCGTTTGGAGATAAAAACGGCGCTATAGAAAGTAACTGCTTATGCCTTTAGTCCTATCTTAAGCGAAAAAGAGTTACAATTTCCGACCTCAGGCTCACCTACATTGAATCAACTTCAATGTAGGCTAATTGTTTTGTGCAATCCATTGGCCCCTTGGGTGCCTCCAATGTGGTGGTAAATATTTATCCTTGGCCTAAACTTCAGTAAGGGTCTTAGCCTAGGCTACATGCATTATATTAGGCCTAACAGTTAAGACATAATTTATTGTAGGCTAGGCCAAACCAACATTTGACGATGCAGTGCCACTGTCCAAACTTGCCGTCAGACATTGGATGGACAGTGAAATTTTCAGCAACTTTCATACCATTCTACCCCAAATGAAGAACAATCAGTCAGTCAATTTAATTGTAATATTTGTATGATGGACATTCGTCCCACATGTCTATACCTATAATTGAATTGGCGAAGAGTCACAACATAATATGATTTGTGTTACCACCTCATGCAGCCATGTCCGTCAACTACTTGACATAGGCATGTATGCACTGAAAGCATACTTCCACAATGGGTGTCAAAGACTCATGAATGAGAAACAGACCAGGTGAACTGGTACTGTACTATGGCATGACATATTTAAGCTGGTAATGGTATGCAAGTCATAATGATCTGAAGGCACTGACTCCCCTCAATGTCAGTGCGTTTAAGAAGACAGGAATATTTCACTTAATCCCTGGAGGGACAATCAGTAGTTGGCTAAGCCATTTCCAGCACACAAAATTCCTCTTGAGGAACCACGTTCTGTAAATGTTAATATTTTTTGTAAAATATGATGATCTCTCTGTTTCAAAGGCCTGCCAAACTCTCTTTAAAGCCATATCCATGGTTTCCTTCGTTATAACACAAGTCTTGTCATGTTCTAATTCTCAAATTGAAAACAGTGCCATAAGGTGTATGAAATTATAGGACCAACTGCAATTCAAGAGTAGGCCTATACATAACTGCAATCTTCCAATTAGTGAATTCTGTGACATATATACTGTAAAAGTGTTGCCCAGTAGTGCACACTAATACCTTGTACAAAACATACATCACCAAAGGTGAGCGTACCTTGTGATCAAAGTGTCACTTTCAGACAAGTGCTAAGATTAATGGATTTTGGGCCCTTCATACTATAGGCTACTATCCTAGGCCATGTTGTAGCCTCGGGTGTTCCACAAGGTTGCATATGTGCAGATAGGCCTACAGTATAGCTTAATGCAAAAACACCTTGACGTTTCAAAGGGATCTTTTTGCAAAATGTCAATCATTCGGAGAAGTATATCATATTTTTTCCCCTTCATCTTTCCATTATGATTTTGTGGCCTTAATGCATGCATAATTAATTAAATTTATCAAGCATCACAGTCACCACCATCCACATGGCACTTTTTTACTCTGTTTCTGTGATCTTTTAAGCTTTTTACTCTGTTTCTGTGATCTTTTAAGCTTTTTACTCTGTTTCTGTGATCTTTTAAGCTACAATGAAATGCATCAGGTGTTATTTGTCTGTTCCTTCGGTGAATGGAATCTGTGATTATTCGGAAGCTCATGACGAATCAGGTTATCCATTATTAAAGTTCATTGTTACTTACGGTGAGCACTGCTCTGTGCTGTTAACTGATGACTTTCACTAGCTATTAATTTTTTAAATTTTTTTTAAAATATTTATTTTATGCCTTTTTATTCTCGATAGGTAGCATGCTCGCACCATGGCGACCAAAGACGAACCACTCCAGCTAGGTATCGATATTGGCACTTCCTCTGTGAAGCTCTCCCTCGTTGGTCCTGACTGTAAGGTCGTCCATGGCCCCATATCGTCACCATCGAACGCCGTCATGCCGAGTGTGTCAGCACCTCATGATGGATGTGAACAGAGCGTTTGGTTGATATTTCAAACCATCGAGGAATCCCTTAAGAGAATAGGCAGCGAACGCTTAAGCCGCGTCTCTAAGATCGGAGTGACCGGTCAAATGCACGGAATCGTTTTGTGGAAGTCCAAAGCAGTGTCTCTCTGTGATGGCGCCCTCCAATTACGAACGAGTCATGTGAGTCCTTTGTTCAACTGGCAGGATGGCAGATGTTCACCCGCTTTCCTAGCCACCCTCCCCCAACCAAACTCTCATCTTCGTCTAGCTACGGGACACGGTTGTGCCACCTTGTTTTGGTGGGTGAGGAACCACCCGGAGTATCTAGATCAATTTGATTATGCAGGGACTGTGATGGATTTCTTTGTGTCTGCACTCTGCGGTCTTGATCAGCCAGTCATGTCCGTCCAGAATGCTGCAAGTTGGGGTTACTTCAACTGCCAGTCAGGTACATGGAACACAGAAATGTAAGAATCAAATTATATCGCCTACTGATACATACAATAATAGGGGACCACACAACATAATAATTTTAACAGTAGCAGTGCTGACAGAGTGAATTCACAAGTCATTTGTTGTCGTCCCAAGATGTCTTTAGGACCTCACAACTGGTTGTTTTGTCTTGCATTTAAGTAAGACATTTATATTAGACAGGACTTATAAGTAATACATTCCTGGTGGAGATATAAATATCTGTACACTTTCTCAAGCTTTGCTTTGCAGTGCAAAACCTGACACAACGCTTTTGCCGACGAAATAACTAAACTTGAGAAGGTAACAGATGAGCTGTTGTCAGGAATTTGGTATACTACAATCTGTGGGACGTTCTCACAAAATGTGTACGTGACTAGCTGGTCTCATTCAGGATTTTACAAAAATACACAAATTAATAATTTGTTATTTAACAAATTGTATTTTTAATGTCTTTAAGAGTTTCCTTGTTAGTTCAGTATTGCATGCTGATGTGAATTTAATTTGTAATGTTTTGTTTTTTATTTGATGTTCCTTCACTAGTCTGTCCTCTGCTGGCTTTCCCACTCGTCTCCTTCCAAAGATCCAAGAACCGGGAAGCCGGGCTGGGTCTATGCCGGCTGCTTGGTTCGGCCTCTCGACAGGAACCAAAGTAGGCGTTGCCATGGGAGACCTACCGTGTTCCGTCTATTCTGTGTTGGACACACCAACAGATGCAGGTTAGCCGAGTAAATCGAAGAGAACTTAAGCAACGGCTTGAAATAGTTACTTTGTTTGTATGAGCAGGGTGTCACGTCCTATTTGCTGTTGTGTGTATTCTATGGCATACGTACCTCAACAGTTCAACAAGGCTTGTAACAATGCACATATTTCCATCTATGGTGTAGGATAGCAAAGTCGAAAAACAAGGTCATGGCTAGCATCTGTATTTATCAAGTCTTGTACTTGTACAATATAACACATTTAAGTACATTTTACTGCTTCTTCAATCACAGTACTTAACATGGGGACCTCAGCCCAACTGGTGAGGAGCATGCCGGAGGGTTTCATTCCAGATCGACACATCGACCCTTCATCGGTGGAATACTTTGTATATTTTGACAAGAAATATATCGCTGTGGCAGCAGCTCTCAACGGTGGTAATGTCCTTTCTACGTTTGTGGATACGCTTCTACGTTGGTGCTCGGGCTTAGGAAGCAACGGACCATCCGACAGGGACGAAGTGTTCGCCAAACTGATCCATCTGGCGGGGGAGGTGGAAACGGACCTCGTCGTGGACCCGGTCCTGCTCGGAGAGAGACACAGGCAGAGTGACAGGGGTAGCATTTCAAATTTAAAACCGGGCAACACAGATCTGGGCGGTGTCTTTAGAGCTGTTTGTCGAGGAATCATCACAAATATTGAATCCATGATGCCCAAGGACGAACTGAGAAGAGCAGGAGTTGAAAGGATTGTGGGATGTGGAAGTGCCCTGAGCCAAAATAAGATTCTGAAGGAAGAATTAGAGAGGTGTTTTCAACTACCAGTGGTGTACAGAGATGAAAGTGATGCATGCGTTGGGGCGGCTCTGTTTGTTCAATCAACTGATTGGTCGTAGGTCAGCGTGGTGTACCATTCAAGACCAATTAAAATTTGTTTTGTGTCGATGCAATAGTTTTGTTGATGAAAATTGACATTACTTACAAATTGAGAGTTTTGACAGATGGGATATTACATTCTTCTGACTCAAGACCAGTTAACATTTGTTGTGTGTAATTGGTGCAATAGTTTTGTTGATGAAACTTGACATTACTTATAAATTAAGAGTTTTGACAGATGGGATATTATATTCTTCTGATTCGGCATAGCCTTAAAGCAACAAAAATGTCAGCGAACACGATAAATCGTGTCAAATGTGACAAAATCACTCCATTAAATCATCTCAGTGTTTCATAAGTGCAATTTTTAATAAGTGCCATATATTATATTTTCAGTTTAGTTGAATTAGTTTGTGAGCTTCATGGAGCATTATAATCCAACATCAAATTTTGAAGTTTACAACTTTTAAATTTGAGGCAATAGTGCACTCACAATAGCCTTCTAAAAAGAGCTTGCAGATGTATGCAAATTGTTCCTTACCAGTGTTCTGTGAATGCTTTGCAATGAACATTTAAAAAGATTTATTTAGAAGAAAGAGATTTTGAAAAGAATGATTGGCTAAGATATAATATTAGATTTCAAAATGTGAGAAAAAAAAAATTTGAAGAATTTTTATTGGGCATCTGCATTGGAAATTTCCTTTACAAGATTGCATTTGGAGAAACACTGTTAATGCTTCAACATAACCAAACAGGGTTTCTGAAAACTGCCTATCTGTCCATAAATACTTGCTTGTTTATTATCTTTGGTTTTCAAGAAAAAATGCTTACAAGAAAACTGATTTGAAGCCAAATTATGAATGAACTTGTAGTCTAATCAGTAATGGTGCTAATCCAAATGGGAATTTTTATGATTAGAAAGAGTTTACATTTCCTAATTGAAGAGTCTCTTTATCAAATACAATGGTATTCATTATGCATTATATTTGAAGTATCTATTAACTAAATACTATATAACTAAGCACTGTTTAAAAAAATTGCTATTATTTTGTTTACTACTTAAAGAACATTCTTTTTGCACTGTTTATTATTACTGTTTTAAGTTTAGCATGAACTTACAGAGCCAGATCTGTAAGATTATTTGGGCAGCTCTCGCATCATGATGTGGCTTGTGCCTTCTACCTTCAGTGTAAAACATTGGAAAGATTTTTATTATCATCACGTAATATATTTGAAATTTTCGATTCCCCAAATAGTGTTCTTATTTATGAAAAAGCACTGTATGATTTTGTGAAGAATAGTGCTCAATTCAAAATTTGGCAAATTGACCAAACACAAACCTAAACAGATCACAATGTTATCACTTTTGTGTTCTATTAGGAAACAGTGATTTTTTCCAGGGTGGGGGGGGGTAGGCAGAGTGGACCTTTGAGGGGGGAGACAGAGTGGACCTTTAGATTACTGTTTACGGAGGTGCTTTAAAGTACACTTCAGAGTACTGTTTGGGGAAGTGCTTAAGAATACATTCGAATAAGAATACATTTTAGCAATAGAGTAACGTCCAAACATAAAAAAAATGACAGAAATTTACACTTTTTTTTATCTCCTTTATTCATTTATAGTGCAAATGTAAAAGTTAAGCAACTAATTATATTCTTCAGTACTACACAAAATAAAAAAGTTGCACATTCAAAATTTTTTAAATGAGATTGTTTCATCTTTTTCTCTATA
This sequence comes from Apostichopus parvimensis, assembly GCA_000934455.1. Classification (NCBI taxonomy): domain Eukaryota; kingdom Metazoa; phylum Echinodermata; class Holothuroidea; order Aspidochirotida; family Stichopodidae; genus Apostichopus; species Apostichopus parvimensis. Next base: position 23,019 of record KN889740.1, on the reverse strand, counting down.
ATGCACAATTTCAAATTCACATACTGTATCGTAACTACGTGAGAAAGGTTTGAACACTGGTGGGCAGAAACGGTCAACTTGATACTGGATGAGTTCGGTAGTCAAGGTCGTAAGAATCAGATATTTGGGTTTCAACGCCCAAAGTGCAGCTTTTCGCATTCGGTCGTCAAAGTCCAAACGATTTTTACTCAAAAGATTTCAAATTTCTTTCCATTGTAAAAACGATTTCTTGCATCGACACTTTGTAGATGTTAGTATGAGCTATCAACCGAATCAACATTTATCCCAAAATTGTTTTCAAGTATTTCCCATCAGTAGAAATGAAACCTTAACTTATTATGCAAGTCTGCCGAGGGGTTTAAAAAATTTGTCAAATCAATGCCGAATAAAAAAAAAAGCTACTTTAAAATGGATACTCTTGTACCTTCGTATCTCTATTTCCCCAATGGAAGCCCAGATATGTAGGATAATGAAAATCTTCACACATAAAGATGCATAGGAATTGAACCATGCTAAAATTTGCAGACCTAATAGCAAAGTTTTAACTTCCAATAATTGGTACGGTAAGGTTAATAATTCATAGCTATGAGTCTGTATTGTATTTCAGAGGTGATTTAACTCTATGGATTGGCAGAGACGCATAGAGAGATTATTTCCGTCAAGTGTTTGGACTCGGTAATCAGTTTCCAAATGAATGCCCTGGATTTATGAAAACAATACAGATGGCAATCATGAAACCATTGAGACACAATACAAAGTGACACTCTGTGATTGTTTCTTTGATATATCTAGAAATATTTCAGGGAATGCTGTTTCACTTCATCATGACACAGCAAGCAGTCAATTGATTGAATACTAAACATCTCTCAGTTTCACTTTTATAAGTTGGGAATACAGTTAATGAAGAAAAAGTGTACCATTGAGGCTGGGCGTCTCAAGTTATTGCAAGTAAGATGAAGGTGTGATTACAAAGCCCCATACCATAAGCCTAGGTGTGAGTTACATCCATTAAAGGGTGTAAAGACTCGCTCACAAAGAAACGTCTCATGCCGGTAATCTGAACTAGTTTCGAACGAGGTGTAACAGAAGTGTTAGACACCACCATCAATCCCAGAAAATAAACACACAGCTTGCTACCGTCGGTAATTAGACACTAGTGTACAGTCAATACATACAGATACGGTCAATACCCACAACACAGTGTACATACAGTGTGGACATCTCAGGTCTAGATAAAAGATAACAACGTATCACGTTTCATAACTGTCTGCATTTTGTAGTGACAAGAAGAAAATGTCATTTGCAAGCAATGGAAAGTTAACTTTTTTAGAGCGGGCACGCTGTTTAGGGCTAGTCACCTAAGTTATTTTACAACTAGCCCTACACTGAATAAGCAATCAACACTCTCCAAAAGGCAAAATGGCCATTTCAAGATAGAATCCGTATGAACCTTGTGGGTTAGTATCCACCCATGAGTTCATCCATAATGTGAATCAGAGTTCATGAATAACCAGTGCCTGCTCTTTTGATACATTCCTCCCTGAAGTTGACTCAACTCACAAGACACAATGTGTAAAATATTCATACTTCAGTAAATGTCATTAGTGTTGGCCCCACATTCAAGCATGTGAAAAATAGCTAAGTTTTGAAAACTACTTCCCTGGTGGTTCTGAATCAGCAGATATTTTGTGCACATCGTCGATGTCGAGGAGTATTTAGGCGATGCAATGTATCAATGAGTAAAAATACTCCATGGTCAGCAGTTTAAATGCTTGTTGAAAATTGAAGCACGAGTGACCATTAATTGATTTTCTAGCATTTTGGGGCCAATATTGATGCCCTTTAAGGAATGTTTTGCATATATTTTCCCTGTCGAATTAATTTCTAATAAGGCATTCGCCCACCCCCCCCCCTCACTCTCCCTCGTATAAGTTTTCCCTTCTTCATCCTTCTGTTTGTGAACTTTGCAAACCCCTGCCTCCCCCCCCCCCCCTTTCTCTCCTTACCATTCAGACATTGCAATGAAGCCTATTTTATAAATTAGATTTTAAGCTTCAAAATGCACTCCAATGAATGACACTAATAACTTCAAAATTGAATTAACAGTCTCTAAATATACAAATAACTGAAGTGCTGGTTGGCATTTGCAAAAATTGTTTACTACAGAGGTTACCCGGACATTTCTGATGTCTTCTCTGTTCAACCAAATGAATAGCTTCACAATCATGGATAACCCTTCATCATTAAAGTCAAACCTTATTGCAGTTTATAAGAAACAGATAAAACGGTATTCTGCCTTTTGCTCTAAGTTATTCCTTTCATTTCTGGTATGTAGCCTGTAACCATGTCACAAAAATTTACAATTTTTTCCCAAAATTTCTGCTTCTTTAAAATAAAAAAAAATGATTTCGTTTTAAACAGGTTAAAACAAATAACTGCCTGGGATTTGATTTACATGCTGAGAACAATTCTGGTTTGAAAGTTAATATTTCAAATTAAACTTAAAATTGGAATACATATTTGGATGCTATACCATAGCTTTGAGAAAGTATACGGTTGATTTTATGATTTTATTGTTGAATCATTTTTGAACCCCTTTCCACTCTTATAGAGGAACCTATTAAGAATGCACAGATTGTATACAGATTATTATAAATACATTGACAATAAGAGTGCAAGGCAATTTAACACAACTGCAGAAGAGATGACAGCACCTACACAAACATGTTAAGTAAGAACCAGTGGAAGCTAAAACAGGACAGTGTAAAGATACAATGAGGAGGGTGTTGGATGGAGTGATGATTCAAATGAAAACATGACCACACAAAAATTAAAAGATGACTTCACACTAGCACAACTCATTTTATAGAAACCTTCACTCCACACAACATTTCTCATATTCTAGAAACTTTTGCACAACATTCTCACTTTCTAGAGAGCTTCGCACAACATTGTCACTCTCTAGAGACCTTCCCACAATGTTTCTCATTTTCTACAGAATTTCCCACTATGTTTCTCGGAACCTTTGCACAACATTGTCACTTTCTAGAAACCTTCGCACAACATTCTCATTTTCTAGAAACCTTCACACAACATTTCTCACTTTCTAGAAACCTTCGCACAACATTCTCACTTTCTAGAAACCTTTGCACACAGTTTCTCACTTTCTAGAAACCTTCGCACAACATTCCCACTTTCTAGAAACCTTCGCACAACATTGTCACTTTCTAGAAACCCTTCCAACAACGTTTCTCATTTTCTAGAAACCTTCGCACAACATTCTCATATTCTAGAAACCTTCGCACAACATTTCTCACTCTCTAGACACCTTTGCACAACATTGTCACTTTCTAGAAATCTTCGCACAATGTTTCTCATTTTCTAGAAACCTTCGCACAACATTCTCACTTTCTAGAAATCTTCGCACAACATTCCCACTTTCTAGAAACCTTCGCACAACTTTCTCACATTCTAGAAACCTTCGCACAACATTCCCACTTTCTAGAAACCTTCGCACAAAGTTTCTCACTTTCTAGAAACCTTCGCACAAAATTCCCATTTTCTAGAAACCTTCGCACAACATTCTCACTTTCTAGAAACCTTCGCACAAAGTTTCTCACTTTCTAGAAACCTTCGCACAACATTCCGACTTTTAGAGACCTTCACACAATGTACATCATTTTCTAGAAACCTTCACACAACATTCTCACTTTCTAGAGACTCACACAATGTTTCTCATTTTCTAGCAACCTTCCCACAACATTCAAACTACAGTTCTCGTTTTTGTCAAACACCTTCACACAACAGTTCTTATTTCCTCTGAAACTTGCACACAACAATTCATAATTCACTTTTGTGACCTTCACAATCTGCATTACAATCTCAGTGACATTCCTTATTCCTGCCTCTCAACACAAATACCGCAGTGGATCGCTTCACCGTTTAGCCCATCTCAAGAAAGCCAGCACTTCACTGGTCGGCACATTCTGTTGGATGGCTTTAACCCTGAGATTCCTGTCGTTTGTCAGGAGGGTGATTTCCCGGTACAGTGTGATTGGGGCGTCCTTGTTGGCTGGCATGTAATCTCTGGCTTTGTCGTTACAGTAATGGAGACAGCACTTGAGAATGAGGTCATCATTATTGCCCTACAAGAGAAAAAGAAATATTTTAAGAGTTTGTCAAAGAATAAAAATTTCCTCTTTTACTACATCCGGTCATGCTGGGTTTAGCGTGGTGGATTGTTGTGTATTGGACCAAAGCATGCATCACATGCTTGTTAATTACACATGAGTATAGATTACAATATTTTACATTGTGTATATTGTGTATTGCTCAACTGTGCATTCTATCATTGCATAGTTTGTATATTTACACTAACATGTATTGCATTAATGTATATAAGACCACAGCATGCATCACATACTTGTTTATTACACAATAGTATTGATTACAACATTGTACATTGTGTATATTGTGTATTGCTCAACTGTGTATTCAATCATTGCATATTTGGTAAATTTACACTATAATGTATTACACTAATGTGTATCAGACCACAGCATTCATCACATACTTGTTAATTACACACTAGTATAGATTACAACATTGCACATTGTGTATATTGTGTATTGCTCAACTGTGTATTCTATCATTGCATATTTTGTATATCTACATTAACATGTATTAAACTAAAGCATACATCACATGCTTGTTTATGACACACCAGCGTATATTACAACATTAAACATTGTTATATTGTGTATTGCTCTTCTCAGTACTCTACTGTACCATAGCATATTGTGCATAACTTCACTAACAAGTTTTACACTAATGCATACTACACCACTGCATATCGCGTGTATTACAGTGAAGTTTACTAAATCATTGTGCAATATAATATACCTATGAGTCTTGTATTGTACTAATGTATATGACATCACTACATGCACCCCAAGTCTGTGTATTAAACGCCATAGGGCATGATATCGTCATGACGATGTCAAGATCCAGAACTGAACTTACAATTCTCTTGGATTCTTCACTCCTGTATGCTATTGTATCCAGCCTAGTACCCTGGCTGGTCATGGCCTTCAAGTGCTTGTTTCTTTCGTCAAAGGAACGCTCCAAGAATTCGATGGCGTCCGCAGCAAATGCTGCGACATTCTGAGCTGTGGAGACACCCGCGCCTTCATTTCTTAATCCGTGCGATAATCCGTCAAGCTCGTTAATCACTACATGTAGAAAAGGTTGAAGGAAAAATTGAAAGCTTCCCAGCTGTGACAGAAATTTTGAGGGTTTGTCGTGTAGACAATGATATTGTCATTGTAGAGGTTTGATATCTCGAACAAATTCTGTACATTGTCAAAACCGAGGAAAGTTGGCAAAAGGTCCTGCGAAGCTGAAAATCTCTTTTGACTTTGATGCAACAAACAATTGCATTTTGTTATTTTTGGTCAATTGGCAGAACCTTTCATATTGCAAACATTCCAACTTGTCTTAATGAGTTGGAAGAGAAGACTTAAAGTGGGAGGCTCTACTTGTATTGAGACAAATGTTTAGGATTTATGTAGTACGTTATACTATGTATTACACACAAACTAATTGCACAATGACAATGTACTAAGGTTTTTGTAGTAAGTTATACTATGTATTACCCACCAACTAATGGCACAATGACAATGTACCAAGGTTTAGGATTTATGTAATAAGTTATAAAATGTATTACCCACCAACTAATGGCACAATGACAATGTATTAAAGTTTATGTAGTGAGTTATACTATGTATAACCCACCAACTAATGGCACAATGACAATGTATTAAGGTTTATGTAGTAAGTTATACTATGTATTACCCACCAACTAATGGTACAATGATAATGTATGAGGTTTATTATTTATGTAGTAAGTTATACTCTGTATTACCCACCAACTAATGGCACAATGACCAGGTATCTCTGACATGCCACCAGCTCCTCGATGGCAGGCAGATGATCAATGAAGCAGTTTGTGTCCGGGATGAGGTATCTTGCGTTGATTTCAATCACCAGGTCTCTCTGAGTTCGTTGCCTTTCTATGACTTCCTAAACAGAGGAGGAAGGAAACAAACGTAACACACCATTAACCATCTCCAATACAGTTACATCGGATGTAGCAAAACAAGCACTCATTATGTTTAGTGCTGAGCTCTTTGCATATCATGCAATGCTTACATTACAGTTGCTTACAGTACTTGGGGGCATCAAAAGTCCTGTCCGGACCTGGGGATTATCATGACACCGTGCATCCTTTCTGAAGCCTTCATTTTTTATATTGAAGACTTCCATTTTTCCAAATATGAGAATGCATCAGTCTTTATACCATATTATCCAAGAGCCCCCTAGTTGGCCCACCATTTGGTGGCCAACTCTCATCAGACCCGACATTATGACACTTATGTCTTGGTTTTGGCACACCATGCCTATGCAAATACTGCATTTCCATCATGTGGTATTTGAATCATCTTCTTCTGTGGTTGCAAAGCAACTTTAAACAAGTCAAAATAGCAGTGTTATAGTTTGAATTATAATAACAGGTAACAAAAAAGAAAGTCACACCTGTGTTGAAACTGTTTGAAAAGTTTCTGAAAGAGGACAGCATTTCTGAATCCCAACATTCAACTAATCAATGTTTTTTTGGTTGTTCCTTCTGATTTTGCTCTAAAAGTGGTACAGGTGATGGAATTACTTAGACCTTATCGAGGCAATGTGACGTGACTGGGAAATAGTGGACACGTCCATTTGTTATCACCAGTTGACACGATCTGTAATCCATAACTCCAAAAAGTGTTATTTGAAAGTGAAAACTAAATAACATAGAAAATTCTTTCAACAAAAGGAAAATGCAGAGTGTTGTAAATAACCACTAGGGCCAAAAGTTTTTGTTCCATGTGACCATATTTCATGATATCTAGCAATTTTCCGATGAATCTTTTTTGACATTCCTTCCTACCTGTCTTTGAGCTTGTTTCTGCTGCTGCTCCAATAGTAGCTTCTCTAGGCTGTTTCTTCTTTCTCGGAGATGACTGACATGGTTATCTTCAAACTCTCCATTGGTAGCTCCATCCTCCATGTGAGATTCCAGCATCTCATCTTCATCATCGTCATCGCCGTGTCCCTGCAGGGAAGACGGAGAGCAACGGACATATA
>KN889740.1:0-13596 GCA_000934455.1 Apostichopus parvimensis | reverse complement strand
TTTATTGAAAGAATTAGAAAAAAGCATGAGTTAGAGTTACTCAACCATGTCAAAACTCCAACCTGGTTTACTTGTCACAAATTCAACATTTCACCGGAGTGACACAAGTCATAACTAAGAAAAACAAATCATTCTTGACTGACCAATTTATATCTGATTAACAGACGTTATACCTGACTGACACAAGTCATTCTTGAATGAACAATTCATATCTGACATAACAGAAGAACTTTATACCTCACTCACACAAGTCATTCTTGACTGAACAATTCATATCTGACTAACAGAAGTCATACCTCACTGACACAAGTCATTCTTGAATGAACAATTCATATCTGACTAACAGAAGTTATACCTCACTGACACCAGTCATTCTTGACTGAACAATTCATGTCTGACTTACAGAAGTCATACCTCACTGACATAAGTCATTCTTGACTGAACAATTCATATCTGACTAACAGAAGTTAAACCTCACTGACATAAGTCACACCTAAATGACACAAGTCATACCTGACAGATGTATCATACCACTGTGACACAAGTTCTACTTGATACACTGTCTGTGACCCAAGTCATACGTGACTGACCTACGCTAAACCTGTTATGTAAGACAGTCTGTGATGCAAGTTGTACTGTGTGTTCATGCTGTCTTGTGACACTGAAATGAGCACGTCAACCATCACAACAATCATTTTTCAAATGCAACTGTTATAACAAGTACTAAATGATCATTTTAGTAATTTCCAAGCCCTAGACTTAGCAAACGATGTTCTGTACTCACACTAAGTGCTCTTCATTTACAGTCGGCGGTGGATTCCAAAGACCTGGATGACACATCATCCAATCAGCAAAGACCTTGACAGCTGGCAGCATCTCATGAAGATCCTCGCAAAGGCACTGGTCGGCTCTGGTCTGCTTCTGCAAGTCTTCTGTGGAGGAGGGGGGGCGGGGGGTGGGTGGGTACACATGGATGGATGGAAACACAAACATTAATCAAACAGCAAGACAAATAAAGACAGTGAAAGCAAGACAGAGAGTGGGATTAGTACTCTGATTGGTGGATTAACACCAACTGGAACAGAGGCAATTCTCTAATTTTTTAAAAGGTAAGTTAAGGTTCTACTAAACCAATCACCCACCCCATTCTACTCTTTGGATCCAACGACATTGACACTGACCTTGTGTGATGAGTATCGATTTGACATGAAATCACTACAGTTTCTTGAACTCTGTGTATGTGAAATACTTACAGTGGTAATGTAATTATTGTTGATGTGTTTCTGGAACCCTGTGTATGTTAAAGACTTACAGTGGTAATGTACTTGTTGATGTGTTTGTTGAACCCTGTGTTTGTGAAAGACTTAAGATGGTTATGCCGTTGTTGATGTGTTGTTGCATAGAACTTGCTGTGTTCTGATCCTTACTGTCGTTTCGTGTTGTATTTTTTCTTGTTATTTTCATAATCAATTTAATTAATACACTATGTAGTTGCGAGGATGTGTGTGAACTACGTTGAGACATTCTCTGGGTACTATTTATGAACGAACAATAGAAGGAGCGATCGATGCCAGAATCTCATCAATATTTTAGATGAATATCAGCAAAATTGACGCATAAAATCTTGAGATAATGAATAAATAAACACTTACTTTTAAGATATTCACTGCACCTCTGTACCAGAATAATGAACATATCTAGTCCCAGTTGAACTGAAAGCTCTTGAAGGTATGGCCTGAGGTCATCAGATGCTGTCCTCTCATCTGAAAATAAACACCAAGATGGAGACTTCTTCAGGACTGGAAGGGTGACACTGGTCACAATACCAATTCGATAGTTATGACAGTCTTACATTTTAACATGTGCTTTCTACCATTACACCACACTTTGCTGTTTTCTACCTTTACACCTACAGTCAGGGGAACTGAGAGCCAGTTTCAGGCCCCACGGATAATTATATCCCTAGGTCTCCACGTTCCCTTCAGTTCATTGCTATTTTAATTGACTTAATTTCTAGTTTACTGTATATTTCCATTGTACTTTTATAATTGTAAACATGGAAAAACACTATATTCAAATGCAAATGAAATGACAATGAATAACATACTTCTTTCTCATATATTTCCACTGCCCCCTATTTCAACCTGTGCCAAGGTGCTTTAGCTCCTACTCTCCCCCCCCCCCCAACCCTCCACACACCCCATCCTTTTCTCTCTTTCTCTCTCTGCATACCATTCTTCTTCAGCTTTAGGTCAGTCATCCACCTGACATTGATTCCTCTCACAGTCCTTACCTTTGACATTTGTGTTTTCTACTGCAAACATATTGATAGCCATTAGCTGCAAGAGTCTGTTACTGGTGATGGGAGTTGGGGTCTGGCTTAGCAAAGCACTAAATTCCTTCAACAGATTCCCCACAGCATGAGAGAATGCCTCCATTCTGATAGTAAACAATTACAAGAAATAAATAAAAATAGAAAATGTTACAACCAAACTGGACACAAGTCACATGATCATTCATCAACAACATGAAATAAAAAACAACAATACACACATAGAAATCATTAAGATTTTAATTGCAGTTCCATCACAAATATCAGAATAATAGCATCACTGTGTATGTGCTTTTTTTTTATGGTGCCCATTAAGTTTCTTTTATGTGGTTGTAGAGCCATCCTTCCCACCCTATTATTCTGCCTAAAACATCTCTCTTGAAACAATAACTATGTGATATATATAACAATGAAACCGTTCATAATACATGATTACCTCATTTTGAAGTTACTTTACTTCTCACATATGTGACTTTACTGTTCACAGGTTTTCAGAACAATCAATTTATTTCTCCATACAAATACTGCACCCTTCACAGAATGCTGAAGAAAACACTCTAAATGGTTTGGATATAATCAATGACAAAACAGAAGAAAGCTTACCCAATCTTTGTAAACAGTTTCCCGTGAACATTCAGAAAGCTGAGAACAAAGCTCTTATTCAACTGTGACAAAAGAAAAGAAGGAATTGGTTTCAGAATTCACGGCCTCATGCATTCCCATTTATCAACCTCCGAGAAGAATTTCGAGGAATGCTGCATTACTTAGTAAGGAGCTAATGAATAACATGTGAATGAAAAAAAATGTACAAGTATATTAAAAGAAAATGAAACTACATTATCTCTTATCCATATTTCCATGGGGGTCCTGTGGCTATAGCCCCCCCCACCCAACATCCCCTTCCTTCAGGCCAGCATCTATGCATTCCTCAGCCGGGGGCATCTTCTTCAGTTCCTTCTCACTGCTCCCCTCCCCCCCCCTAGCCAACCACCCTTTCATCAGGCCAGTATCTATGCATTACCTCAGCTGGGGGCATCTTCTTTAGTTCCCTCTCACTGCTTCCCTCCCCCTCCCTCCCCCCCCACGACCACCCTTTCATCAGGCCAGTATCTATGCATTACCTCAGCTGGGGGCATCTTCTTCAGTTCCCTCTCACTGCTCCCCACCCACCCCCCGACCTTCCCTTCCATCAGGCCAGCATCTATGCATTACCTCAGCTGGGGGCATCTTTTTCAGTTCCCTCTCACTGCTCCCCACCCACCCCCCGACCTCCCCTTCCATCAGGCCAGCATCTATGCATTACCTCAGCGGGTGGCATCTTCTTCAATTCCCTCTCACTGCTCTCTTCATCACTAAGTTGTTCCTCTTCCTCCATATCATGAGGTTTCGCCCCTGCTCTGGTACCATCGTAATGGATCCAGATCTCCTTCCGGTTACCCCCGTCATCTCCTCCCTTTTGTCCCCTCCTCTGCGGAGGTTGATGTAGACGAGACTCCTTTTCTTTCTTCAGTCGTAGAACTTCTTGCTCTTTGTGTTCGATCTGAAAATGAAACGAGACACAAAACCGATTCAGGATATTTAGTATTCAACTTGCAAGTCGTCTTCTGTCATTTCAAATGATGCTCATCTGTCACAATTAACAAATTACCGAAAGAAAAATAAAGATAAAATATCATATTTGCTCAAATTGGAGCAGTATATATTCCGATGTTACCTTCTGATTTCAACCATAGTTATTGTGAATTGACCATGCCTGAAGAATATATTGACTTAAGACTCAGCTCTTCCAAATAAAGGGTCTCATTTACTGAAACCAAATTACCCTTTTAATGGTGTGCAGTGTATCTTCAAACTCACGCTTTGCAAAGACACAATCAAAGTATCTGTAAAACACATTCCACCAGATGCTAAACATCTAACTTGGACAACACTTTACAATATCTGACTTTACATTAAAATATGGAAGTTTTGATCATGAGATTTAAATATATACAGAAAGATGTGTGCAGTACTGCAATCGAAAGTTATGGTTAACAATGGGCAATACATACAAGAGTACATTGGTTGTGAGGAGACAGGTACCTCTTCAATATCAATACATTTGTTTTCAATAAAATATTTGTTCACCTTCTTTCTAACTTCCTCAAATAAAGTCATCAAGCTCTCCCTTGCTGTGATAAATGGGTTGCTAGCTGCCAAGCTTCTCATGTAGAAATAGACTGCATCCAATTTCCTTCTCTGTTGGTAGGATGGAAGATGAAGATCAAATGTAAAACACATATTCAGTTCATATACACATGTATAGATGCATTGACTAATGCATTTAATATACACATGTATAGATGCATTGACTAATGCATTTAATATACACATGCTATAACATGCATCGACTAATGCATTTTATACACACATGCTATAAAATGCATTGACTAATGCATTTAATATACATATGCTATAAAATGCATTGACTAATGCATTTTAAATACGCATGCTATAAAATGCATTGACTAATGCATTTTATATACACACGCTATAAAATGCATTGACTAATGCATTGTTTATACACATGCTATAAAATGCATTGACTGATGCATTTTATATACACATGCTACAAAATGCATTGACTAAAGCATATTATATACACATGCTATAAAATACATTGACTTATGCATTTAATATACACATGCTGTAAACTGCATTGACTAACGCATTTAATATACACATGCACGATTAAAAAATGTATTCATTGACATTTTAAAGTGCATACCAAGATTTCAACAAACTGTTCATCAGAAAACAGACAATCTTTTGTGTCCTGCAGAAAGTGAAAATAAGTAGGAAGGACAGACAGACTGTCATGACACAGAGTAAAGCTTGTACACTCATGGTGGTAGAAATATACTTACAGTGTAAAGAGCTAGGATGGCTAGTTGGTTGTATGGTTTCCCATTTCTTGGAGCTAACCTTTGAGCCTTCGTATACCAGCTGTTGAAAAAAAAATTGAGTTTAAAGTTTAAAATGATGTATGTGAAATCAACATACATCATATATAGATGCTGTAGTGAACCTTCTCTGCCATGGACACACCTCACCTATATCTGCTTCACCTCTAACTATGCCACACATTTAACACACAATACATTAAACCTTAATGTACTCTTAAATTGATACAACACATTATCAGCTCTTATCGCTATGTAACAACCATTTCTTGTCTAATTGCAAAAATAACTTTAGCCGACATGAAACCCTCGCGTTTAGCTTCACCTATAAGTACTGCACTGCCTAGACTTCCAACTGACTTGTACCTTCACCTGTAACTGTTATGTCTAACCTCACTGCTACAACACATCTCAACTCTAACTGATTCAACACAAATTACCTATGACTGCTGCAGTAGATTTGTCACTGTAACTGCTGTACTACTTCTCACCTTCAAATGATACACATCATACATCACCCCTAACTGCAACACTATATATCATACCTAACTGCTACACCACAATTCACCTCTCTAACTGGTACACAAAACCTCCCTCTAAACGCTACACCACACTTATGCTATGCCACATCTCACTCCCACAAAAACAAGAAAAGTTACACTTCACATGTAGCAGTGATAAAACATGTACCTTCTTGCTCTTCCATAGCTGCTAGTTCCATGAGCTTGTTCTTTGTATCTTGCAATATCACCCAGAGCAATCATACATCTCTGAGCACTGAGTATTGCCAGTTTTATCTGTGAAAGACCAAAACTCTTTAAGTTACAAGTGTCTCATAACAACTCTATTCAATTTTTATTATTTACAATGAGATGTACCTCCTTCTCAGTACACTGATTAAAAAAAAAAAAAATCCTCCTAATAAGGTTCAGATAATACAATCATTCTCAAGGTTATGATATCACCATTTATGATGTGTAAAAGAAAAAAAAATTCCAAATATTATTTTCTTGTCTACCCATCTGGAATACCAATATGAAGAATTGTATAACTTCTGACTGGTCACTTCTTACGGCACGTCCAAGAGAATATTTGCAAAACTCCAAACTGTGCTCCTAAACCTCAAATTATTTCTTAAGGTGTGGGTTGCAGAGGTAGATCTTGTGGCTTACATGACACACACTTATATACAATACAAGAGGTCACCAAAGGAATCAACTAACCGTTCTCCTGGGTTCTTCGTGTAACGGATCCAAGCCAGTCTTGGTGTCTAACTTAAAGCAGTATGTTGATTGCAGTTTCTCTAACAATTCTTCATAGAATGTTGACCCCTGAATAAAAGGTAAAAAATATGAAGAAAAACAAAAGTTTGTGAGAGAAACGACTTGCAGAGATGTCAGTACAAGGACAGTAAGAAACAGAAGCTGCAATAGTCGGAAAATATAATGATCATAAAAGTTGAACTCAGGTGGCAATTACTCTTTACTTTTTTCCCCAATTTTAAAATAATTTCCAAGTCAGTTTTCCATTGTTCATTTACTAAAAATGTTCATAACCAAATTTCTTTTGAAACCCCTTACTTTGGGTTGAAGTCAATGAAATAGCCCGGGTCTGTTTCCTGGTGTATGCAAAGTACTGCGGCTTCTGACTGCAAAGAAATGGCTATGTAGGGCTGGCCACCAATAAAGGACCGCACAGATCAATCGGTACTTATGATCAGGGCCTGCGCAACCCTGGCTCAAATCCTCCTCTAGCAAAAAAAATTCTTTGCGCTTCTGCAGTTTCTCTTAAAATTTGTAAGTCAGTTTCCCATTTCGTTTACATTTAAAATTTATCCGACCTTCAGCATCAAGGAATGGTAAATTCTTACGTTTTGCAGTAGTTCCACCATTGCATCTTTGTAGGTAGTATCCTGTGCATATTCCTCTTTCTTCATCAGTTCACATAGCTGGTAATAGGCATTCTTCCACAACAGCTGCTCAATGTTGTACTGGGTGGAGATCTGGAGATCCAGTAGGACGATACCCTCGTACAGCTTTTCCAACTCTTTCCTGATGTTGGGAGGAAAAGGAGAAGAAGAAGACAATTGTGAGAGCTATTGATGTGGTGAGTCACAAGAATGTCTATTCACACAATGATTAGCTTTCTTGTAGCAACCTCCTGAAAATGAATATATTTTCATACTTCAAGATCTTCTGGTTCGTTTTTTTAAGAATGGCTATTTCAAATTTAATCCTACAGTTCTTAATAGAGACATGTTTCAGGGCTCACAGTTGCAAGATGTTTTAATTCCTGAAAGAAATATACTTAGATCCCAGGCTTGCTTTAATTCTGTTAGATACTAATTAAAGCTTAACTAGTAGTTCACAGGCATCGAGGCACATCACTAGGTGATTATACACATTGTCATAGATATATCTAGCTGAGTTGATCCCTAGACTATTCCAGCTTAAAAGACTGTTAAAATTCTGATGAAAATCTAAGCAATTTGCTTGTTACACAAAACAACACTAAATTTTACAACAAACTGATCTTACATCTCCCTTGGTCTTTACACAATGGCCTATCTGTCTTGACATTTAAATCTGAAGTTCTTGATGATAAAATGTCTTGTTTTATAATGGCCTAACTAGGCCTACCACTGAGTGAGCAGATTTATTGCCTTACCTGATACTGAGCACTGTCTGTAGGTTCTCCTTGGAATGAATACCTTGGACGACAGCATTGCTAAAGTCTGTTTCCTTGTTAGCAGCTTCCAGAACTACTTGCATGGCCGCCTGCTCTTTGGCTCTCTTGCCATGCATTAGTGCTATCTGTTGAGGGTCAAAGTTCATACTTTGAGCAGGGGTGTTGTAGTACCCGTATGGTACACTCTGTGACGGTGGTTGCATGGATGTCGGCGGGTACCCATAAGAGGATTCGGCTTGGTCGGCCCAGGACTGAGTCGAATTCTGTGTGTAACCCTGATACTGAACAGGTGGGTAGGCACTGGGATCGTAGCCTTGGTAGCTGGTACCGTACTCGTAACTTCCCCGGTCGGCCGGTGAACTCTGTGTTTCAGAGTCAGAATCAAGAAATACCAGCTGTGTGCTTGGTGGCTTCTGCTCCAGAGCTGGTCGTTGGTTCGGTTTACTCGGATCCCACAGCCGGCTGTCCTTTTGCTTGTCCTTTGGTTTGGGACTTCGCGCCGGACTCTGAGCTCTCCCCGGCGAATTTGTCTTGTGAGTGACCTCTCGGTGACCCCTGGTAGTCGAATTCTCGGGTATAGCCCTGGGGCTACTCCTACCGCCCAGATGGAGTATGCCCCCTCCTCCTTTAGTATGCCGTTCTTCGTGCCTATCAGAATCATAATCATCGGAGCTTCTGGAGTTTCCCGATTCTCGTCTGAGGCGAGCGACTCGCGAGTCGCCTTTCCTGAGAGGTGTGCTCCAGGCTTCCTCTGAACTCTCTGAATCTTGCCTCAGTCTGCTCCTAACAGGTCCTCTCCCTTTCACTGGCTTTGTCCTGTACTCTTGTTCCTTCCCTTGCATTTTGTCATCTCGTGATGGTGGCCGTCTCTCGTGTCTGACTTTACTCTCGGCGTTCCTCTCTCCTACCCTGCCGTGTCTGGCGTTCCTTCCTTCCTTGTCTCCGTTGTGTTTCTTAGGATCAATCACCTCCTCATCCCAGTAAAATTCTTCTTCCCCGACCTCTGGAGTCTCAAACTTTGGAATTCTTGGACGTCTCAGCTGCTGCTCTTCCTCTCTTTCCAGTCCGTCCTCCTGCCTGCCCTTCCCGCTTCTCGTCCGAGACGATATCACCATGGTCTGAAGCTGATAGTCGGCTCTCTCCATCTCGGGGTCCCAGTTGTCCGACTCTGAGGCAAATCTCCCAAAGTTTTCAAGCTTATCGTTTCCTGAGGAACTGCCACTGTCGTATTTTTCTCTAGCTTTTAGGAGGGTGTGCAGCTTACCCCTGGGGCCTTTAGATTTATCCCCACCCCTTCCAGGTTGACTTCCCTTTGGCCTATTTGATTCATGAGCCGCATTAGGACCCTCAGGTTCAAGGCCTTCTGTTGCTGGTAGTGAAGATGTGTTGAACCTGCATGTTATTTTCGTATTCCCTCCGAGGTGGGCTTTCCATGTCTCCCCATCCTCTTCACCATCTTTTAGTTCATCTGTGTCATTGTGAACAGACCCTCCTCCCTCTTGTGGCCTCACCCCTGCTTCTTTTTCTACAGTCACCTCTTCATCTGGTGTACCCCTCTGCTCTCTTTGGTGGTTTTTGCTCCTTGAGAATACCCTACTCTGAACATCTCCACTATGTTGACCTCTATGGTCATTTTTCTTTGGCCTGTTATAGGAGTAGACATTTGTATCCTGAGTTGTAGTGTGGTTCTTTGCTTCTGTCACCATGGCATCTGCATCTAGGAACAATTCCTCTTCTGAGTCACCATTTTTGGACTTTGACCCTGCGAGAGGGGATGACTCTGGAGTGATCTTCTTGGTTGTAGCATTGGCAGCTATAGAAGCAGCTTGTCTTACACGGGGACCAAACTTCCTACCGGGGGGAGTTGTTTTCAATCCACTATCAGCCATGAGGTCACCAAAATCATTCTGTGGCCTATGGAGAGCTTTTGCTGGCTGTGTTTGGTTGGATGTCTGTTGGTTGGATGGCTGTTGGTTGGATGGCTGGTGCCTGTCAGTAGTGGTGGGCTTTCCTTCTTCTGTGGGTTGACCTTTGCCTTGCCTCCTTTGACCTGGCCTATAAATGACCTGGTCAGGCCTCCTACTTCTCTTATCTTGGCGGGACACCGGGGCAACATCAACACTCTTATTGTCCATGTTTTGGGCATCTGTTTGAAAAGAACGTTTAACATTGATATGAAACTTGGAACACTTTCTGGGGAGAACTTTACAAGATTTACGTTGCTACTCTGTGTAATTTGGGCAAATCTAGACACAACACAGAGAAAGACAAGGACAGAGCTAATTGGTTAATCAGTAAGGGAGGAGGCAGTGTAAATGCGCTACCAAACCATTGACATACATGTTAAACATTGTTTCCACATTTTAATTGGTAAACACTGAATACCAACCACTTTGAACAAAAGGAGAGAGCTTTCCAGGAAAATGATGAGAGACCTGATGGAAACAGGAAACAATGATATCCAAGCTTTACTGCTTAAACTCAATGGAACCATGAAAACAAATGATTGAAGCTACATTTTGGGGTTTGGTTATCATTCTTGCATCATTCTCATCAGTACTGTTCAGTAAGTTTTGATGGCATCACAACCTAAAAGTTTTATGTCCCACAAGTTTGACTCAAAGCATTTTTTCTTCTCCACTGGCAAAGTTTATGCTTAATTTCATCACTTTTATTGTTGCTTTTGTTAACTTCTAAAGCAAACATGGCATGTTTTCAGAATACCTTCATGTTCAAAACAGTATCAAAATGAAAACATTGAATAAATATATACAACCCAAAATACAGAGCTCTTTGAAATACCAGCTACTGTATCTCCAAATCCACCATAAGTTTCTTATATCAAGTGATCTGCATTAAAATATAATCTTGTGCACTGAGACGTACACTAAACAGTAGGGCAAACCAGGATGGATATTTTCTATACATTCAATCTATTTTCTTTGTACCAAAACATAATGACATTAAGTCCCCTTAATTAGCTTCTAGTATTTTAATCAAACAGTATTTTAATCAAACTCATCATTCAATATATCAATAAGGCTTATCAGCTAAGCTTCTTAGTTCTATATCACTGTCAATCATTCTAACTGGAAGTTCATGAACACCTCAATAGGATTAAGCACACCCACCACTCAACAATGCATCATGGTTTAGAATCCTATTAACTTACAAGTTCATTGTCATTTAATTTGGACTACACAGATTTGTCATGTATAATTCTTCAAGCATTTTAAGAAAAGAAATTAAGATCACTTGTAAGGAAACTGCCCACTCTGGAACCTGGAGAAAGCACAAAGCACCATATAAACCACATACATGTACAGCATAGTAATTGCTATTCAGAAATTTTTGGAGAAGTTTACTCAAATGCTAAGTAGCATCTATAGATGAAACCTTAAACATCTAAATACATCCATAGGTATATACCATACTTAATGAATTCCAGATGGCAATTATTTGCTAGCAGTGAAAGTAGCTTTATTTACAGTTACTGTAGATTTCATCTGAATTCTTGGAGTAGCTGTGTGTAGAAATGTGTCACATATTAATTGGTCACTTTCAACAAAAGTAACCCATTCAACAGGGAAATGGTGTTATAAGTTAGTACCATGCTTCTTTTCACTCTCCAAAAAGAAAGGAGGTAGCAGCTCATGGTACGTACTAAATACTTGTAAACACTATATATGACACAAAGGGAAACTGGCAATATTTCTTTCAAAGTCAGATTTGATTTAGATTGGTTAAATAGAGATACTCAACATACATTGTTTACTGCTGTTTTCTGAGTCTAACGCCAGTTAGCTCCCTGGCTCGGCTGGCCAGTTGCCAGGGAGAATCTTCAGATATTGGCATTTTTCACAGAATTTTTTGGAAATATCTGCGATTTTTTTGAAAATGATTTGCTCTGAAAAATATGTTAGTCCGACGTTAGCTAGCTCTTGGGCTCTTGTTGGCTACATAAGCAGATTTAGCATATTGCCCTTTCTCATCTGACACGGACTTGATGTTTTCCATTGCATGCTGGCAGTCGACAGAGCCAAAGTTGTAGGCTACGTGGATAAGATTTCTAGTTGCATTATATTCTGCAATTGTGCCAGGATTTTTCTATGCCTAGCTCAATCACTGAGATTTTGACTGAAAAAATAAAACTTTTGCCATTTACTTGGCATATAGTCCTTGCTTTATTTGTACTGTTAGTTCCTACTTAAGACTGAGAATAAGACTTAGTTGCTGTTAATGTTGGACCAAGTAAGGCTTATTAGACTAAATGCACATGCAAAACTCAATATTTTACCAGCTGATGTTGCCAGGGTTGGTGTTATTAACATTTAATATGAACTATCATGATTAATTCAGTGTTGAGTCTACATTACAGTAAATAAATATCCAGTAACAAAATCCTTGTAATGTTACAGTACACTGGTACTGTGACGGTTGAAACGAGAGTAGGCTTGCAATAGCCTACATTAAAGTGTTAGTCCCGTTAGGAATGCCTATCAATTCGTCTTGCTTTTAATGTAGCATTAAAGGAAGAATTGCGTTACCATTTGAATTTTCTGCTGCAAGTTTGTCCTTATTCATCTGTACTCTTCTCTGGAGGTCTTTGTATGTCACTTTTAACCTCGGAGTAGCCATTATTCTATGAAAATACTGTCATCTGTTGAAAGCTTTACATTAAATTTACGATCGAACCAGTTCCACTATTACGATCACACACTGTACTGGTGCGTACGTACGTGTGCAGAACAACACTGGGTAAACTGAAGACGAGCAACGGTTGAAAAGAATTCACGGCGTCCTTTGGATTTATTTACAAGAAACTCTGACATCGGGATTAGTGATTCGCTGTAGCAGTGGGATGTAGAAGTATCACTGATCTCAGTCTGACCCAGTTGGCCCAAAAATTTAGCCAGTCATATGAGAGGTATATGCCACAGGGGTGGGCACGAAACATATCTCTCGGGGGGTGGGGGATTGAGATTTTTGTATCCAATCAGCGAACCGCAAGACAATGAAAATAACAACCATGAAAAAAAAAATGGATATGTACATAAGACATAGCTAGGCTATATGGCATTATGTAACTACTGTAACAAATACCAACAAGTCATGTTTCATATGTAATGTTCCTTTCGGTCTATCAGTAAAATTCATTCATCCTATATGCCAATTAATTTGATAAGTATAACTCTGGTTTTAGCTTATTAACAAGCTTGGATTTTCATAGTAGGGTGTCGATGACGTCGATGACAATTCCCATGTATAGAGGTTTCCGGGGGACCCCGGAAAAAATACAAATAACGAAAATAACGAAAAGTAATGAAGGGGGACGGTTGGGGCGGGGGGGGGGTGTATAGTGCCCACCCGACACCATGGATCCACGCCTAAGCAGTTATGCAGACCGAATTGACAGAGGTTTTAGCTGTTCACACACTTGTGATGTAGACTATTGAAATTTCCATTGTACAGCAGAGCAAGTTTCGCCAAACTTAAGGACGTCAATGTTTCTAAAGACTCTGGAAAAAGTACATCTAGTTAGTAATTATAGTTGAAGGCACGCAACAATTAAGCAGTGAACTAGAAATTTAAACTTGCCACATCAGCTATCAGCTGATCGCAGCGATGTCAATA
>KN889738.1:52537-62953 GCA_000934455.1 Apostichopus parvimensis | reverse complement strand
AAAGTGGGTTATGGTTATGAATATCACTGTTATACTTAAATATGCATCAAAATTGTGAGCCAAAACTCTATTTGCATACCTGCACATAAACCGAACAAAATGTTTACTGAGTGTACATGTATCAATATTTGACAGGCATACCCTGGATTTTGTTATTTCAGCATAGTAATTGTTTCGTGGATTTGGTTCATTGACTGTAGAAGTAGTTCTATGCCACCCATGTATCTTAGCAACAAGATTTTCCGACAGTCCCAATTGATCATCTGGCTTACAGACTACGGAACCGGTAGAAAATAACCAAAACAGTTTACTGATAAAAATATTTGTATGAATAAAGTTAGTTACAAGTGTTACCCAAAATGTCCGGAAGTGCAGACATCGTAGGCGAATCTGGTGCTTATTATTTAGAACGTATCCTTTACAGTCACAAGTTCGTTTCTGATTTCACGGTTAAATCCCTTCCTATGTATAATGTAGCATGGGCCTAGTTCCACGAAACTTTGGCCGTCGTTCAGGTTCTTGTTTATAGAGTCCATCGGTATTGACTATTGGTCACAATTTAAAATGCTTTAATTGGCTAGTAGTTTTCAAAAGTACTCTCAGCGATGCTCTTACCATCCAAATTATTCTTTGACAATGATTAATAAAATAGACATTATTCCTGTAATGGGTAGGCCTTGGAAGTATGATAGGATGGTAATGGTAACTTCATCATGATTGCTAGGCTAAGTGAATACATGTTCTTTTAAAGCTTGTAGGTAATGATGATCTGATTTGGTCTGTGCTTTAGTTTTATCTTTCAAGTTCACCTATTTGGTTTCATCATTTCTTTGATCAGATTCTGCCAGAATGCGATATATTTATAAGCATACTTGTAAAGGTCTTGCGTCAAAATAGTCGAAGCAGGGAAACTTGCCTAACAAATTTTTAGAAAAATCGGTAAAATACTTTGTGAAAGTACCTTATATTACAAAATTGGCATTTCCTCTTTGCAATGAATAAATCTAAGCTGTTTTTGTTAAGCCTGCATACATTATAATTTCCAATCAGACATTTAAGCATAGTATAAATCAATGTTTATCTGTGCATCTACATTTGTATTTAATACAGTATTGTATTTGTAAGCAAAGGTAGGCATAGGGAACACACCACAATAACCGTCAGTACCATACTAATCAATATCAAAGTTTTAGTGAAAATGTGCATCACAAAACTATTACTGCAGCTCCAGGGATTAATTTAGTGTTCAAATTTTATGTAACAGTTTTGAAGGCTCTAAACTTTGACCCACATAAAATATTAAGGTTACTATGTGCAACAGCTACTACACAGCTCTGCATCTCCATAGCAGTATGCCCACATTGCATAGCATTTTGTGATGCGATACCGCATAAATTATTCACTGAGCGCAGTAAATATTTCTGTGGTTGATGGGAAGTTCATTCATTGTCTGATATTCATCATGAATGTTTCATCTAGCAATTATCTTTAAATTAGGTCTAGGCATTTCTTGTACCGTCACAATGGCATATTATATTCAGTCTGGTCTTGACTGAAAAATCCATTTCAACTAACTTAAACATGATGATGGTATATGGTAATATGCACAGGTCTACTATTTAACATAAATGGTCTTTTAATGGTTAGTGGTAATGACTATCCCTATGTTTTTGCTTCATCATTAAGTTTCTTCCTTCAACTATGTGATTTTGTCAAATTATGATTATATTATACATGTAAGGAAACTGTACCTGTAATGGTTCTGTCTCAGAACTTACTGAGCAAATTAATTTTTACGTTTGGGCATGTGTTATACTTTTAATGTATAATTCCATGTCCCATTCATCAGTCTAAGAAAATTATTAATCTTCATGAATTTTATGAATATGTTTTGCGTCAAACTTTGGAAGTTAATGTGGCAATGCCTATGTATAATTTCATCATTCATGGTGTGTTTTTGGGGTCTTGTATACATTGCAATACTAAATTGTGTCAATATTAATTCCAAATGTTATCACAAAGTCAGATATGACTGAACTAGTGAACTTTAATACCTTGTTGTCCCCTTGTTAACTTGCTTTTCTTATATCATCAGAAAATCACTAAACCATTGCATCACTGGTTATACTTCATATAAGAGGTGGGTAATATGTGACCCACAGGCCACATGTGACCGGGGTGAAATTTTCTGAAATCGGTGTGAAGGTTTTCAAAGCATGTACTGTAAAACAGTCTGATCTCTTGTTACCCGTATATATCATACCAAATGCCTTTTTATAACTGTTGCAGCGTACAGAACAAGTTCAAACTTTTATGTTGGTTCACAAGGTCATATCTGTGCTCACTTCTGCTATACTGTAGAATTTGAATGAGAACATCATGCAACTGTCAACTTCTGTACACTTTATGAAAGTATTATACAGTATGTCTCAATTGTTACCCATATTTAACACAATGCATCTTGATTGGGTTTGAATTTGATATAATTACTGGATGAAGATATTATTTTCCCTGACAAAGAAATTAAAATAAACAGGTGCAACCATCTTGGAGGATTCAGACGATGACTTTCAATATGAAGAGATACCTTTAGATGAAGACTTAGAGTCAGGTGAGAACAGTGTGACTGACACAACCAGAACAAACAGCTTTCTTTCTATGTAGATTTTGATCAATTTTATTTTACAGTACCATAGTTCTTTAGCCCAAGCAGGCAAGTTTCATTCAAATTATGAGGTAACATGAAAAAAAATTGGAATGTTCAAATTTGCTTTTACAAGTGGTTAGTTGTTTTAATATGAAAATGGGTCTGTATGCGGAAATGTTGAGAACTGAATAATGGATTGATTAATAATTTAATACTCATTAATCTTCCTTTGGTGACAAAGTTTAGGAGGGTGTCTTAGTTTGATCAATCAAAATGTCACTTTGAGAAATACTAGGTAGCTTTTGTAAACTTGCCGACAAATTATAAAGTTTCTTTTATAAATGGTAGATAATACAAGTGAAATAGTCAACCCTGTTTAAGAGAAAATTGTAAGGTGGTGAAGAATAAGCAGGTAGAAATGGTAATTTTTTTAGTTAGGACATTGAAAACAGAGGGCAAATCATTTGGCAGCTGCTTCAGTTAATTATGCAATTGCTTTATATAAAACAACGGTTGTTTGGAATGATGAGGAGAAAGGGAGGAGGGGGAAAGGGGGTGGGAAAAGCTCCACTTTTGCTTGCTTGTTGCATTATGACTGCATAATAATATATTCGAATATGAAAGAAGAATATTTTATCCAGAGTATTAACAAATATTCACATCCATTTTTACTTGTTCTATGGGATTATTTATATAATAGCTCCAGTCTTGATCTAATCATCTTTTCTTAGCCATCAAATCCCCACATTGTTAGAAGTTTCTTACTGATTTTTGCATGTTCTTGTTTATATACTTCCAGAGGCAGATGAAGACTTGCATGCTGCAGTTCGCACCATCCAGGAGGCTCAAGAAGATGACGAAGCTGCGGTATGTAGACTATGTATAATTTTCTCTATGCATGAACCATGGAATAGAAGAGGAGGCAGGGGAAAGGGAGTTATTGTTGATCATACATAAGGTCTGATAAATCTGGCAAAAGCCCTCTTAAAACACCTAAATGAAAGTGCACCTTGCCCAAGTACACAAAAGTAGCTATAAACTCATACCAAGAAGTGTGGATGTAAATAGATTTCTTTACTTTGGTCAATTAATATTCAGAAGTTAATATAAGCAATTGACACAAGTAAAATTTAATGTTTAGTAATAATAATAATAATAATCATAGTGTCAAACACTTATCAGGCGCTAATTATAAGCAAAAGTTGTCAAAAGCACAGTACAAATAACATAAAAAACGAAACAAAATCCCAAACTAAATCAGCAAAATTACCTCATGAAGAGGTATGTTTTCAGCTTAACCATGAACAGTGATTTATCAGGTATTCATTTTAGATAATTGGGAAGGGAATTCCATTACTTTGGATCATAGATACACAAAGCACGCTTACTATAAGTTTGACCAACAGTTTGAGGAACAGGTCAAGTAACAACATTAGATTGACAGGTATGGCATATCTACCAATCCCCTCGTCACAACATTTACCCATTACCCTACTCAAACCCAATAACACAAATTCAATATGCAAAATGCAACTTTTTCAATTTTGGCAGCAATCTGATTTTTGTCATTTACCTAGTTAACTTTTGATCTTTTACCGCTTTCCTCTTTTCCCCATGTCATTGTTTTATTTTTATCAAGAAATTGGGGAATCTTCGTTTCAATCAAACAACATTAACACGATGAAAAGTTCAGTAGCCTTAAGCACAGAGCAACATGGTTTATAGCTTTCTATGACCAGTGGAATTACACAATAAATTCATGTTTCTGTCATACTGGACCCCCATTAATCACTACAAAGAATAGCCTGAATTGAATTTAAACTCAACCACTGAGGTGTCATAATTAGAGCCTATGTCACCCTTGGTAATGAGAACTGAATGCATTAAGGCTTTTAATAGAAGCTAGTGTGTTAGCAAAGCAATGTGAATGACAGCTCTAAAGACAGTGAGCAATTTGCAGAATATTTGAAAAATATACAAAGGTACATTGTTTTTATCAATGCAGCATGTTAGGATAGGTTTTTTTTATGAGTGCTAGGGATAGCCTAGGTGTAGTTTGTGTTTAAAACTTAAGGAATTGAAATCAATGTACTGTCCATTTCTCCTAGACCAGTTTAACTCAGTCTTATCTTAGTCTGAACTCCTACCAATTTCCTGTGGCATATTACTGAATATATCTCACGGTCTGGGGTTTTATGGCTGATAGGCCTATTGGCAAATTCAAAATTGTGATAAATAATGTGTCTTGGGGTTTCCCTCTCCTCATCCCTCCTCATCCCTGTCTCTTTAAATACCCCCAAACCCCATCAATAAGAGTAATAATAAAATCTAACTTTGTTTGAGACAACTTTACCTCAATCCAGAGTATTGGTGTTGGTGGTTTCACTATACAGTTTGGCTTAAACGTCATGTATGTAGTATGTGTGTCCAAGCATTACAAAGTACTGATAAAATTTGTGTGTGGGGTTGGGCAGTAGAAAGTTTGGAAACCTTCCAAAAAATTGTCTTAAGTTTTCTTTTACCTGCAAAAAGACTCCTTGTCTCAAATTCAATACAAAATTGTCACATTGAGAGATTACTACATAATTGATTATTTCAGTCATTCAGTAGTAGTCACAATGTTAGGATTTTTCCTACCATATTCCTACCATTGACCTTATCATCTACTGTAATATTTTGTCTGGGGAGAGCTAAAAGTTTCAGTAAGAGAAACTGTTGTGGCTCCTTACAGTTTAAACTACACTGACCACAAAGCCCTCTTTCAAAACATATATCCAAAAATATCTGAATCAATTGTTGAAAGAGTTGGCAGGTTGCATTTCAGAAACAGATGAGGTGTAGTTAGAATCATTTTGAGGGTGACCGATTGTTGACATTGGGGCAAATTGTCTGAAATTTGGAGTTCCTTTAATTTCCGTTACTTCTTTACAATCTTAATTTCTTATCAAAAATTTTGTTGTGTTCCTCAAAATTTCAACATTTTTGTAAAAATCTTAACTTCTTTTCCTCTTCGGTTTCCTTTTCCACTATTTTATATATTTCCACTCAAAATGGTAATAGTTTATTGAATATTGTCAATTTTTCTGAAATTTCCACTTTCTCTAAATATTTGAAATTGTGACTTTTTATTAAAAAAATTCTGTGTAGCATCGATATATCACATAAGTTTGACTATTGGATGGATGAAACGATGGATGGATGAAACAAAATATGTCAATCATTTGATTACAAAGGATCCAGCTATGGAGTGCATACCTGGTTGAAAAAATGAGGGGCAGAAGCAAACTTTATACTTTGAAAAGTGGGAAAGGGGGGACATGTGCCTCATCCAACCCCTGTCACTATATGTAAAGAATTTAAAAGTATGCTTTGAGTGAATTTCAAACAAGATTACTGTTCATTATTTACACAAAATTTTAAGAAAGACAATGTTTAGAAATATCTTCTGTATAGTCTGCACTGATCAATGGCGTTTACATAATAAAAAAGTTTCTAACACTTTTGGTGATATCATTTGTGGTGATATGATTTGTGATCAATAGCAGTCAAAAATGTGGTAACATCAATATATCATGTGCTGGAAATGTAGATGCTAATATCCATTTTTATACTGTTTTGGACTTCACATGTTACTTTAGGTTAATAATGCAGAAAATTAAAGTCATTTGCACACACTAGATACATTAATCGCTTTGCCAACGAAACTTTGTGTTTGAGCGGCAAACTAGGTTGCCCCAACTTTCTAAAGGTGTTTGTGAATCACTGCTTTCATAATACACTAAAGGCACACAGAACACTAGACTACAGACGTTTGGTGGAGTAAAATTTAAAAGTTCATCATTTTTGGCTAAATGATACTAATTAACCACCTTTTGTCTAGGAAAATTCTATTAAAACTAAATAGTGTGTAAAAGTAAGTTGGCCTGATGTTTCGATCCTAGCAGGATCTTCTTCAAAGGCTAAATGACAAGTCAAGCAAAAACTAAATAGTGTAAGACATTTCACGTTGTACTTAACTGGTGCATGAAGCTTTAAATATGCAACTATTTGGTATGTAGCCCTCTTCAAAATCCAAACATTCTGTTGCATCTCACCTCACCCCCTCCCCCACCCCCTTCCCCACCCCCTCCCCCGATGCATCTGCCCCCCAGGATGCTTATATCCCACTTATCATCCAAAGAAATATGGTGACCCACATGTTAGTACTTTATGACTTCTATGTTTTACCGTTCAAAAATGTAGTCAATATTGTACAGAAGGAGTGTACAAACTATAATGGTTTCTTCATCTATGATGAAGTATCTATCTGCTTTCTTTCATCTTGTTGCTTTATATATCAAAAGGAAGGGTACATACATTTAACAGAAAATTTCTTAATTTCACAGTAAATATTACAGAAACACCCAATCAAAAATTTGACCCATTATTTAGGGAGTGACCTACTTGTGTAGCTTATCCACAGAGGTTCACTGGGCTTCCTGTTTAGTAGGCTACATTAAGCATTTATAGTATTAGTAGGTTAACCTTTGCATTGAGAGTTCAAACTGCAGAAACCAAACCTGACTTCAAAGAGAAAAACCCAGCAAGGTTGTTTTCAAACATTTCCATGTATTCGGTTTGTTTTTGTAATGAAATCAGATAGGGGAGGCAATGTTTTAATTATACTGTCAATTAGAGATCCTTTAAAGGGAGAATCTCAACAGCAAATGATCATTTCCATGTGACAGGTATTACATATAAAAGTAGGAGCTAGGTAGTCTTTACTATATTATGGTTACTTAGATGTTAAAACAAAAGAAGTGTAATATAAAAGTTTGGCCATTCCATCAGGAGGGTAGGGGCACATGAAAAGCAGCACATGAAAAAGTCTGTGAATTTTTCAAATATATGTATTGATCTGTTTGTGTAATGAAAGAAGATAGCAGAGGCAATGTTTTCAATTATCCTGTCAATTAAACATACTTTAAAGGGAGAGTCTCTAAATCAAATGTGCTGATACAACGTTTAGAAATATTGTTAATTGTGATTGAAATATGGAGATAGATGGTACTAATACAGCTCTCTCTTTATTAATTATTCTTTATTTTCTGTTGCAATCATGGTTGATTTAGTATGCTAAATTTAATTCATTTATTACACAGCTTAATTTAATCTGAACAAATGGGCAAATCCTTAAAATTTACTAATATAATGTAAAACAGTCACAATTTGTGGTAGAAATTCTTTGGTAATTTATGGTGAAAGTAATGCAAAATAGTGAATATACCAATGATCATCTCAAATATTGTTGCTTTAGTCTACTGTAGTCACTCTTTACCATGTATTTGTTCATTTCTAATGGTAACCAACTCTCTCAATAATTCATGCACCCTGTAGATAATAATGTAGTACTCCTTACTACTGTTTGTTCTTGTTGTTGTAGCATTTGAGTGAAACCAAGACCCTTCCTGCTGTTACACAACGACCAGAGGTGGTCGATGACTTCGTCCGTAACTTTTTGGTCAAGATGGGTATGATGCGAACTCTTGATTCTTTTCAAACCGAGTGGTAAGTGACAAATAATTGTTGTTAAATAATTCTCTGTAATAATCTGTAGCAATTGTTTCGGGGGTCTGGGGGAAGGGGGAGTGGGGAGGATGGGAGGGTTCAAAGAAAAGGGAACAGGAGAGAAAAAATAGATGAGGTTAAGGATCGAGAAGGGATGAAGGGGTTAATGGATATTTCCTCATTGGAATATATATAGGATATTTATCAATCTGAATTTTTCCTAGTATTTTTGATATTTGGAGACCATTATTTTCTTGTGAAACAGGTTAGATAAGTTTCAATTGTAAAATGATGATGTTGAGATCTAGGACTATCTCTTGTATGCATATTTGTCTGTATCTTTCTTAGACCATTTCATAGTTACTCATGTCCTTCTATCAACCCAACATGACTACCACTTGTTTCTTGTGATATTAATAACCAACCAAGCCATGGCTCTCTACAGTCCAACCATTGAGCTAACATTTATCCAACGTGCCCCTAGTAACTATAACCAAAACATATGCTCTATTTTCTCCACAATGGGTGATACAATTTTTTAAGCAAAAACAAACAATTGTTATGTCATTTAGCTATTTCCCACACACTTGTACTTCCTAATTAACTTTACCTATATCAGTTGACAGTTGTTGGTGGGTATCAAGTGTTTATAAGAACTTCCTGTGTGGTGAGATTAAAAGGCATTATGTAGTTTGTGCATATTGTACACAGTGGTTGAGAAGAAATGTGAAAACAATGGACCCCATAGCATTTTTCTCTGTGAAAGAATTTAGAATACTTACACTTCAATAGCTTTGATTAGCTCTTCTTTTTTCTCAAGGTGAAAAGAACCCATGGGAAATTCTGGAAGGTGGTTTAAATGATGATAGGTAGCCGTATCAAATGGCTGCTACAGGTGTTATCATCTTTAAAGGGATATATACATAGTAGTTATCATCTTACAAGTCCAAATTGTAGAATGTTTAGATGTATACATATTTACCTCAGATGCTTGAGGCTTGGGATATAAAAGAAAACAGTCTTTAACCTCCTCCTCCCCAGACAACCATTTTTGTATGCTTGAATGGGGTGAGGTGTTAGGGGGGGGGGGGTGTTAGTGTGTACATATTCTATGCTCTCTTTTTTTAAACTCTGCCATCACTTAAATTTGTGGTTCAGCAATTTGGCCATTATGTAGCATTGTGATCATTTTCTCTCAAGTGATGAGAGATAACTAACATCATTGAGAGGATAATTGTGTATGGAGAAGTTGGTAAGGGATGGCAAATAGCCCCAAAAAGTTGAAATAAACCCCAATAGATGTCGAAATTAAAATGAATCTGTTTAATTTTTATTGATATATTCCCAAGAACTTTGATAGCTCAGTTTATTAAAGCTGGGTACATTTCATTAACAATTTTAAAGTATTTATTTATTGACTAATGGAAAAGAGCAATGAATTTTCTTTGCTCTTTTTCCATTCTCTAAAAGTTTCCAACTTCAAATTTGGTTTACTTTTCTTCATTATTTGAACCAAACTCTGTAAGTGAAAGTGATGAGCTGTATTAGCATAGAACTGTATTGTCAAATAAAATATGAGATGAATTCACAAAAGTCAAAGGCAAATATTCCTTTTAGCTGTCAGAGCATTTTTAATGTATTACATAAATGTTTTGTCCATTAGTAATCATGGTATATCACTTTAAGATGCTCCTGCTTTGAAATTAAGAGGTTGTTCTAATCCCAGGGATTCTAGCACTCTAGGAATTCCAGAATAACAATAAGAGTTTTGAAAACAAACTAGGTTAGTAACATGTTATTCACAATTGATGGATTGATGAAGCTGTTAATTAATGACATATCCTTGTCTCTCTAGTCCCCTGGAAAGCTAAAAAAAAAAAGAAAAGAAAAGAAAAGCCCACCCTCACCATGTAAGCTGTTCACATGTATTCCAGATAAAAATGGCTGGGTCTTACTAAACATAAGCAGTTTCTGTTGCCCATTCCTTCACTGCCTGATTCTACAGTGATAGAAAGCAGAGGAATCAGACCACCCAAGTTTGGTTTAAGTAATGAGAAAATAAAATGAAAATGGGGAAAATGGGAAAAATGGAAAGGATGGTAACATGCTTCTGGAGGGTGGGTGGGAGGTGGGGGAGGGGTCAGTCCCCAATAAAATCAAGGTGGCTCAAGGCCCCCTGCCCTCACCTGACAGAATATTACAAAGCCTTTCTAATGTGCAGT
>KN889738.1:34014-48376 GCA_000934455.1 Apostichopus parvimensis | reverse complement strand
ATTACATAGTTTCTGAAAAGTCAGGAGAGAAATTTAACTAGGGGGAATAAATGGGGATATGAATTTTATCAAAATTGAGAGTTTGGATGATTTTGTGTCATATTTGAACCAATTTAGCTTCCAAGGTATGGTGCAATGAATTAAGCTTAGCCAACCCAAAGGTCTTTTACCCAAACATCTGATATTAGTGAGTGGTTAGTATAAAATGAACCCTGCTTTGACAAAGTCTATTACCAGACACTTTTGTTACAGCATGCTAACTGAACTGAACGTTTACTGTGTAATGTGGAAGGGAAAAGTTGGTCAATTATGTGAAGTGAGTGTAAGTTATGGAACAAAACTAAATTCTGCTCTTAATATCTGGTGCGATTTAATCAACCTATGTAACTATTCTGTCGTTTCCATAGTCCTCATATAAACTAAGTCTACTTTCCTCAACTAAGTTTATTTGCAGACAGATAAAAAAAAAAGCATGTATGTCTGAAATGAGGATTGCCATGCAATGTTTTCAATGCCCTGAAAGTAGTGATGACATATGAAGCTGCTTCTCACAGATCATATAGACTGTAACATAAACTGACATTGAATGTAGTTGAGTGTGTGTAAAAGAGACAGCTATTTAACAAGGGAGACATTAAATGATCACCTGGGTGACCTGGGATATTTATTACTTAAATAACATTTATCACACTCCTTTTTTGGAGGTTCAATAGTGTCGTTGCTGAGAGATTCCTTTTTTTAAATTTATTTTTAGGCATTTGTCATTCCATTCCTAATTTTTGAAACCAGGTGAGCTTCTAGCGTGTTAGGCGGTAAAATATTCCACAACAGAGTAATAGTGTTGACAAACCATGATAATTTCAAGAAATAGAAATCCAACAATGTGTCGTGAACATTTTAACAAGAATTGAGAGTCATATGTATGTCTTGCTTCATAGGATTCTGATTTCCCAATCGATACCCGGGTCAACCCTGACCTGGCAGATGTCAAAGGACCTTCCTCGCACCTTACCAGGACTGGTGGATTCCGGCTCACTCACACCATACAGGCACATACACTAGCTGTTAGTAGGTAGGTACTATCTTACTTAAGTAACATGGAATTCAAAATTCACCCACACCATACAAGCGCATACATTAACATTGGTAGGTAGGTAATATCTTACTTAAGTTACATGGAATTCAAAATTCTTCTTGGGTTTGTTTAGGAGACTAGAAAAATAAATTTAATTTGATGTGTGTTTTTGAGATGGTCATCCCCAAATTAGCAAATTGTGAAGACACCTATGACATCACATTAACAAATTTCTACTCCTTAGTGCAGTCACATGATGGATGCATTTTCTTTTAAATAATTGAGAAAATGGGACTAAATTCATTGATAACCTCACAAGAAATAAATTTCAGCAGTGTGAAATGAATTTTTTTGAAAGTTTTAATTGTAACATTCCTTCTCTTTACCTACTCTTTACTAAGTACTGGATCAACCTACTTCCTTATTCATATCGACATAAGATCCTTTTTTGATAATCTCCTTTAAAACACCACAGCTGTTCAAGGATTGAAAACTTTGAAAAACTGAGGGCGATATAAAAGAACACTGAATCAAAATGGCATCAGTTTAGAGTTAGGATTTGTTAAAAGTTTTGTTTCCATTTATCAAATTTATGCTTCCTACAACTCCAACTGATAAATGTATATTTTTGTTGTCATATCACCTCCCCTGCCCTCTCTCTAAGTTCCAGTTCCTAGCAGACTAGTTGAGAGGGTATGTTATCACTCGACACTCTCAAGTGGTAATTGTAAAGATTCACATTTTTGCAACAACGCATGATCATATGACTGTCTCCTTGATTGATCTTCTCTTAATTACTTAAACACAAGTAAACACAACTAAAAACAAATTAATAAATAAGCCAGCAAGTTAAACAATGGGTCACTCATGCACAAACATCAACAAACGTGTTAGCCTCTGGGAAATGTACTTTTAGTAATTTTAGCACACAAAAATGTTGGGCCAATACACTGATGACCTTTAAAGGGATAGTCTGTCAGCCCACAATATAACGCTGATATGGAATACAAAAATATTCCACATTGGTAGCTGCAAACCATATCTCAATATCTTGTCCCTTACTCCAAATATGACTGTTTGAATGCTAAATGTTTTTACCAGATAAAGCATTCCTTACTCCAGGCACTAGATCAAAAACTCTGTGAAACCATTATGGTAGATGTTTCTCAAAAGCTTCATTTTCCTATTTATGAAATCACTAATGTTACTATTGCCAGATACATTTATAAAATTTTAACACCAAAAAAAACTCTAAGGATACAAAATACTTTAACATAAGCATGTGGTTTTGACTTTTGACCTACGTATGCAAAGAGTTTCCACACAATTTAGTTAAATAATGAAATTCAGCTAAAAGAATATCACTTGAAAGACAATACTACACTAAGTATTATTTATACCCATCGATCCCCTCTGACGTGCTCTTTCTGCCTAAATGGTAGAATTGGCTCAAAGGAGTTATTGAAACTTTCAGTATCTCG
Source organism: Apostichopus parvimensis (assembly GCA_000934455.1). Taxonomy (NCBI): domain Eukaryota; kingdom Metazoa; phylum Echinodermata; class Holothuroidea; order Aspidochirotida; family Stichopodidae; genus Apostichopus; species Apostichopus parvimensis. The sequence continues at coordinate 45,820 of KN889738.1, read as the reverse complement.
CCACAGTATTGGTATGATTTGCGATATGTTCTCACCTGGTTCTACTTTCAGGATATTTTTATATTTCTTACATGAAAAGTTTGATTGTAAACATTTTTCTGATAACTTTGTATTATGTTTTTCTCTATTTTGTCATCACAGTGTGGCCTTGCATCCAAAGAAGCAAATTCTTGCGACCACAAGTGATGATCAGACCTGGAAAATGTGGTCGATACCAAACGGTGACATCATCATGACCGGAGAGGGACACACTGACTGGGTGGCAGACTGTGATTTCAGACCTGAGTGAGTTTCAGCCATGGCTAAATCTGCTGAACATCCACCACTCGATAATAAAGCTAATAGCTCCCTTATACACTGGACTAAGACCAGGAAGTCTCCACATTACTGCCATTGACTGTCTTCACAAATGATAGGTGGGGGTGGGGTGGGTGGGGAGAGCAACAACCTCTGAGTCCATTAGAGGGCCCATGGAAAATATGGGATGAAGATTAATGTGTTCTCATTTCCATAAAACAGCATCATTTCAAAGCCAAACCTTACTAGCAATGCCCCCTGATCATTGACACCCCTTTAAAGTGTACTGTGGTGAAAGTGACATGGTAGTGATCTACTAGGCAGAGCTCTGGGTAAATTTAAAGGTTTGAGTCAGTCTGACCAAAGCAATCTACCATTTGCACACAGTGGAATAACCCCTAGTCTAATCAAGTGATCTATAGATGTTTAAGTCACTGGGATATTCCTATTGAACCAGTTATTGTTTAATCAAGTAACCAACTAACGTCTAACGAATTAATGTTGTGACTTTTGCTTCCTTTACAAACCTCCATGGCAAAGATACTGCCTATTTTCACCACTGCTTGTGTCATTTTGGTGGACTACAGACTAAGCAGATTATGTTTTCAAGTACCTTATACTTCCTGTAAATGTGAAATATGGTCTCCCATAGAAAGGCAAATTCAGTGCAAAAATGTAACTATATAGGGGCTATTTACTTCTCTCAGAATTATTGAATCCCACTATCAGATCACTGGTCTGGTGTGAGACATTTAAATTCCTTTTCTGAATCTAGAGAATATTTTATTACTAATATTTGCTCCAGAAAAGCTGTCAAACTACTGATAATACATGCTGTAATTCTTTGTATTAATCAACTTTCTCACCCCCCCCTCTCTTAGCCAACCCCCATTCTTCCCATAATAGTGTGCAGTGCTTTGGACCCTCACAGTAATAGCATGCAGTGTTTTTGGACCTTTATTATTCATAATTTTGTTTTACAGTGGTGCACAGCTGGTGACAGGAAGTGGTGATTCTACAGTCAAAATCTGGGACTTCTCCAAGGCTGAATGTGTGCATACCTTTACTGATCATCAACATGCAGGTATAAATAGATTTTGTAATATATCATATAATTCATATATATTATCCACAATTATGCACAATATATTGTATTTACACTATTCTTTTTCTCCTGACAGTTTGGGGATGTAGTTGGCACACATGTGGTGACTTTGTTGCTAGTTGTTCAATGGACAATACATCCAAGATATGGGACTTGAACAGGTATTTTCATTTTAGACTCCTCTGTGTTTATTTGTTCTTATTTCTGAATGGTCTTGCTGAGGAAAGCTTGTCTTTGAATGGGAAGTGATGATGGATCATGTAGTGTTTCATGTATACGTATTATATCCTGTCAGCATAGGGGGGGGGGTCAAGGGATATAAATTCTTGGTGTCCTTCTGACGCTGTGTTTTATCATTGTGCTTTAAAAAGTAAGTAAATCTGTACAAGGGTTATCCACTCCATAATGAAGTGTCTGCTCTCTGCTGTGCTCAAAACATCTTGTTTGCCTTGTCACTTTATTTAATAGAATGTGCAATAATTACTTAGAACAAGCCTTACCTATGCACAGTGTAACAGATACACTAAACTGTTGACCCCTAATTAATGAAAAGACCTATATGTGTATATGAATGCATATGTGCTTAATAAGGATTTACATGTATAGGTGTGTACATTCCCTTTGTCTTAATTAAAACAACTATGACAAATTGTTTTGAATGTTGATTTGTTTTGTTTCATTAATCCAGCCTGAGGTGTCGTGTCACTCTGAGGGGTCATGCAGATTCTGTTAATTCCATCCACTTCTTACCTTACTCTAACACGATACTGACCAGTTCAGCAGATAAAACTGTATCTTTGTGGGATGCTAGAACGGTAGGTCACTAAGCAACTACAAGGTTCCTTACAATTAAATCATAATAACAGTAAATAACTTCCAAATAAATTTAAATACTTCAAAAAACATATCAATAAAAAGTTAGATATTGAGTCTCAGGAAAGCTGATGTCTGAAAACCTTTATGATCTTCATACTTTGTAATACTTCTTAATAGATCAGGTAACATTGAAACTGAAGCTGACAGACAGTAATAAATGTTTATCCTAAAAGATGTGTTAATCATGGAATGAAAATATTGTTTTGTTTTTTTCCCTTTCACATATTTCTTGTGTCTGTTACTTTTGTTCTTATACATAAGGGTCATCAGTAAAAGTACCCTAACTCAGCTTGTTAAATAATTGCTGACATTTTTCGAAAGTACTTCTCAGTAGGTCCTCTCCTCTTAAATCATTTTCAGAGATGAAGGTGTGTGAATCTGTGAATAGGATACACTAGACAGACAAGGAAACTTCAATGAGAGTGGCAACAAATTAGTTGTTGAACTTTGATCATGATTAGTGAACATTAATTGATTATTTAGTTATGGGTGGATCGGAACATCTCCAAATGTTTATATAACTGCTCATTAAGGTTTGCATGGCAGGAAATAAATATGTATGTGTGTTGTTAGTTTGTTGCGTGAATAACTAATGATGTGCCGATTTAAGCGTTTTTAATCGGGTGAACTGCATTTCTACGTCATCTGGATACGTGATTTGCTCAATTAAATGTGTATATTAGTAATGAATTATTGAGTGTTAAATTTACCAGGAGATGAATAAAATACTGAAGTGATTTTCTATATATACTTTTTTTACATTCTCTATAATTTGTACATAGGGTCTTTGTGGACAGACATTCTATGGTCACATTCACTCCGTCAACCATGCAGCCTTTAATCTCAAAGGAGACGTCGTTGCGTCTTGTGATTCTTACGGAGTGGTCAAGCTGTGGGATAACCGTACATGTGCCACAATAAGCTCTATTGAGATTGGCCCCCATCCTACCAATCGTGTGGCATTCGATAGTTCAGGAACAGTTCTGTCCATTGCCAGCAATGATGGGACAGTTAAGATACTGGATCTTGGCAGTGGCCAGGTGAGTTGTAGTAACAACTTCTAAAAGGTCCACAGAGAGGAGCTGGTCAGATCCTTCAGCCTGAGGGAAGGGGTATAGGATAGGGACGATAAAACCAACATGCACAATGGTCATATCTGTTCTCTAACTTGTTGACTGCCAAGCTCTTTCCTTCCCCTATTTTATTTTATTTTGATAGTAAACAGTCAAGTTGAGAGCAAGGATTTCGATTAGTCACTTCATTGTAGTTATTGTCCACACATGAAAACACCTTTTTGCTATAATATAAACTTCAAATTATTACTTTCAATTTTGGGAATTTTAATAATTAGCAGGATAAATAAAAGCATTGCGTGATATTGGTAAAAAAAAATTAAATACAAAATTCACTAAACAATGTCACTAAACAAAGTCATTCAACAATGAATAGTCAATTTTCAAAAAGAGAAAAAAATAACTGAATTATGGAGAGTAAAAGAAAAACAGACCATAGGAAAGTTTACAAATTTTTGATTTTCAAACGTGAAAGTAATTTTCATTTGTTGAAATTTAGTAGAACAACTACAGTGCTCTTTTGGGTGTTAAATACTTCATGGGTTTTGTTACAAGTACCTCAAATTAGCAACCAAATGCAAACGGCTGGTTTCATACTACTGAAGTTTCAATAGATTGACATTAATTTTACATGTAGAATTTATCTTTTATTCAGATTCTGTTGTTGTAATTACGTTTCTTTTTGTTCTTTCAGATTACCATACTGGATGGTCACGAAGATTCAGTTCAGGCAGTTTTGTTTGATAAGGCTGGTGATTTCTTAGTTTCAGGAAGCAGTGACAACACAGTCCGTATTTGGTCATAAAATCTGCTTTTAATGAAATTGACTATTATTTGTTGTTCATATTTTACTTCCCTTTCTTGTACATGAAATTTACTAGAAAACTATACATTAATAAGTTGCTATTTTGAACTGCAGAATTTTTTTTTCATTTAAAGATTCACAGATTGCTTTGGTACTAAGGTTATGTTTAGTTCTTGAAAGATTTATCCTAGGGAAAGTAGTTGGATAGTTTGTAATACTTGTTAAAATTAAATTAATTATGACACCAGGCAAAAGTCAGGGATAGACTCTAGCAGAGAGGATTGGTAACAAAGAATAAATTAGAAAGTTGGTTATTAAAGGGTATACACACTTTTTGTAAGCTAAAAGAAAGTTTGATCTTCTAAAACGATGGTTGAAACGATAGTTGTTTTTCGAAGACACAAATGGCATGATTGTAAAATTATACTTTTGTTTCATTTGAAGGAGCAGATTGAAAGTTGGTAATTATTAAACAAAAATAATACAAAACCAAATAAGTGGCTACTGTTTTACTTCTGAGAAAATTTGATCTGATATACAGTATTATATCAAGTAGATATATGAGCAGCCCACAGAATATGGGGCAAATATTTGCACCGAAATATATTTTGAAGTTTAACACTTTACTTGGAATGGAAGGAAGGGGTAGGCAGACAGGGGCAAATATATGGGGCAAGGTCAACTTATATATATATTATTATTTCAATAAATGTGTAGAGGTGAAGCTTCCCAATAATACCCCCTTGGGGCATCTACCTCTGTCCTTCTTTCTGTGTCCTATGTGGCTTATGATACAACGTACGAAAGTTGAATTTTAATTTGTTGACAATGCACGCACACATTCGTATGTAATAATGAATGGTTGGATTTCTTGATCCAGATAAAACGGTTCCACAAAGCGAGCTTTTAACTTGTAACTATGATCAACAAATATGAAGAAAGAAAAGAAAAAATTTGACACAATGCAAGAAAGAAAAAATAGCAAGTCATCATATGCACATTCATAGTTTTATTATTGTAATATCAAAACTACAACACACTGCTACTTTTGGATTTCTATACAAACATCTACAACAAAACACACAAAATAGGAGAATAAAAAAAAAAATTGAAAATGAAAAATTGGAAACAATATGGGACAGCTCAGCCAACAACTAAGAGGTGCAGTGGGCTTTAACTGAATCCTGGGACATGTGCTTGAGAAGGGACTTTGAATGCAATCTGAAACAATGAACAAAGAAAAGCTAATGTTATGTCAACATAAAACATCCTCACCATTACTGACACTGTGCTCTTACCCCCCACCCCCCCCTAACATACCTGGTGATATCACCCATCACTCAGGGAAGAGGACAGCTTGTATAAACCACAATATGGTCCGAGTGTAACTTCATCAGTGTTTCATACCATGAAGTTGATGTTTGAACATCTTAACATTTATAACATAGGTTCTTTATGGTATCATTTAATATTACAACAAACAAACACACATTGATTAAATTTGAATATGTGTTTGACGTAACAGTAATTCTATATAGACCCATAATTACAAACCATCTCCTAAACTCTGTCCACCCTGCCACATGCTAAATTTAATGGATAAAAAGAGCAGATGAAACCTAGGTCGCAAATAACATATCCCTAATGAGGAGGGTCAAAAGTCAAAAGAAGACCAATAAATATGTTTTGCCCAGAATATATATTTGTCTGGGAATACATCCTGTCAATGGAAGTAATAGAGGTCTCAATATTTGACTGAACATATGTGGTTAGTCTAGCATATCCTAGGGTCAACCTTAAGTTGCAATGTGAATGATTTGTGACCATTGCAATGTGTATTGAGTTGATCAAAATACATGTCACCTTGAAGTAAATATTAACTTCTTTAACATTTACACAATGAAGGCTGAAAATTACACTTTAACAATATTCTTTGGTAACAACCTCTGACTCGCATCTCACTAAAACGTAAAACATGCCAGTTATTTTTTTTATCCAATCTAACAACGAAGAAAGAAAAGCAGAATAGTGTTGTATAAACACCATGACTGCTTGAAATCCTAGTCAGTCTACATTAATAACAATGTTAATCATAGAAAACATAATAACAGTATCATTTAGTTTCATATCTTGGGACAAGGCTATTTCTTAGCTATGCATTGCACTTAAAAAAAAATAATAATGTCAAAAGATTTCCTACTTAAATTACAGATTAAAAGCTAAATGATTGTGGGTTATAATACTGAGTGAGGTGGATTGCCTACATGGATGATTTAATGGCACTACTAAAAAAAAATCTCAATTTTTCTACATTTATCCATCTCAAGAAATTCTAAAAACTATTCCTCGTGCACATTAGGAAATATAATAAATTACTTTAATGAACCAGCTTTTAATTAGTCCAGCAGGGACCACGATTCGTACGGAGGATGCCTTTCGTCCTCTGAGAAGAACTGTAAATACTCGTTCACTCATTCAAAGTCACAAAACACTCAAATCTCTGAATCGGAGATCAATTTTCTGATGATTACGGAGATGAATTGTCTGTTAATCGTCAATTACTTAGACATCTTTAAAAGCCTTGCTGTCCTGAAATCGATTCCAAGAGTGACTGAGAATGACAATTGTACCACCTGATTAATTATTTAATACCATTATTATGATGACCAATGACTCAAACAGTCTGGCAAACTCGTTAAATTACACAGCATACCTTGAATTTGGTTTTGGTAGAAGAACTTTCTTTTCTCAGCATTTATGAGAAAGAAATTCTCCCAAATGAACTAAAAAAGACAAAACCTTGAGTTGACAGAGAAAAACAAAAACAACGATGATGACAATCCTCGGCTACGAAGCAGAGTGATTTGCATGCAGAAATTATAAGTGAGCCATTATTTATCTACAATTTTGGTTTCAAGTTGCTTTGTAAGTAATCACATTAAGCACAAATATACTAAATACTTTTTACATGCTAATCAAAAAAAAAATAAGGAAGGGAAAAGAAGGAAACAAGTTTTTTTGTTGTTTTAATTTAGTTCTGTACAATGCCAATATGAAAGAGAAGAAAACGGACTGGGAAAGAATTTGGAAGATGAGCTTAAGTCTCGTCAAATACGAGAGACTCGAAAGGAAGTCACTAAAGAGAAAAAGTTAACATGACCTTAGAAACAGATACTTCCCCATGTCCATTTTATTCCCCCGACTTTTTCATTTTGCAAGTATCTATTCATCTATCCACTTCATTGCCCATGCAACAAAACATGAAATTTATTAGATACAAATACATCACACAAATAGGTGGTAGGTCTCACATCCATAAAAAAGTAACCATTTTGTATTAGTATTCTTTTGTCATGAATTGAAGGTACTCGCAACTTTGAGATGCATCTCCTTTCCACACAATATAATGTTTCCACCCCTTGCCACCATCCCTGCCAAACACTATCAATAACTGCCTAGTATCATGTTGTTGATAAAACGTTCTGTTTGTGCAAGATATTTCTCTCTCGTTTGCTTGTAAATGTTTTCTTCTAGAATTCTAACTCTGGCAGTGAGGTCAGCTAGACTGCTCATTGATAATACAAATATGATTCTATGTTGGGAGTCGTCTAAAAATGATGTTTTGTGTACCTCCCAATTCCAGATGTTCCAAACACTAATGCCTTGAGCAGATGGAAAACAATCCTAACATTCTCTGAACGGCTGTTTAAGATACTGACGTATCCTCAGGTGAAAGGATAAAACCCATCTGACATCACCATGACAACGTCACTCGCTAGTTTGGAGGATAGAACTCTTCTGTTGTTGTTTTTGTTGTTGCACATATTTAATAAATATTACGAGACTTCAAGATGTGGTTTGGCGGTCAGATGGATCAGCTACGGTTTCTGTCCAACGTTTCTCAAAGAATGCCCTCAATATATGACCCGCTTGGCCCACCTCTGATTCATCCTCATTGAAGGTTTCACAGTTGTCAAAGACGAGGCGAGTATCAGCTGCAAACTCCTCCTTTAATTTGTACCTTAAAAAGAGGAGACAAAGAAACATCATGAATCTATATTAAATGTAAGGCGGGCGGGCAGGCAGGCTTGCTGTTTCATTTCTTTTCAAAATTTTCATCAATTACATTTGAGCCCCAGCAAACAGTGATAAAAAAAGCCAATTTCAAAATCAGTTTCAGGTGTTTGTCTGTTAAATAAAATCATCCTTTTATTATAATAACAGACCAAACAAGACTTGCATAACATTTTTAATGGCAAAGTGGCAAACAGAGTGGATATGCTGGCATTGAAACAACTAGAAAATATATATCAGGTACTTCAATGTTAATGCCATGACTCATTCTCAGAAAGCAAACTGATGAATGAAGTCAATAGATTTGGACATAGGTTAATCTTCAGACAACTTGAGCAGAAGGAAACTCAGAAAAATACCATCATCAACTTACTGTCCACTCTTAAGTTTATTACGCATCGTTCCGAAATCCATTGGAGCACGGATGACTTTCTTGTACTGGGGAAACATCTTAGTATTGACAGCATTAAGGAACGGCCAGGCACAGTCATGCTTGTCCAGTTCATTGAGTAAAGATCTGCAGGAGGAGAGAGAAGAAGAACATCCATGAAGAACATTTCAACAGCATAGCAAGCCCACTGTATAAAGGTGTTTATCATTTCCTTAATTTTGTCAGCTAAACGTCATCATGCACCTCCGATGAGGGCTGGCTCATCAGCTCTTTAATAGCACACATGTAAACATTACATTGCCGATTAGTGGTGTTACCCCGTAGGTGGGGTTGAGGGTGTCGTGGGGGATGTGGCAACTCTCAATCCACTTTGTTAACAATCGCTATTTCATCCTGATAACTGAATTAGTTCTACCATTCACAAGTAGATGGAAGATTCCATTTGCCGTTTCATTCCCTACGTGACTATTTTCTATAAGTCTACAACAACAACAAGCACCAACCATATAGGTAGGTCTGCTGTTTGTCTTCCTATACTCACTTGCATGGCTGCATTTCCTTAGGGACCTGGCGTTTCTTTGTCTTCTCTTTCTTCTCTCGTTTTGGTTTCTTTTCCTCCTCTTCCTTGTCTTTCTTCTTTCCCCCTTTCGGCTCTGGTGTTCCTTCCACGCTGGTATCCATGGCCTCCGTTGAGGTGTTCACATCGGAGTTGCTCCCACTGGGGGCGCTGTTGTTGCTTCCTGCAGCAGCAGCAGCAGCAGCAGCGAGGGCAGCAGCTTCCTCCCTGGCAGCCTTGTTCTTCTTCTTCCTCAGGTTATCTTGTTTCTTCTTAGCCCGATGGCAAGGAGGGCAAAACCATTTCCCCTTAGGAAGCCTGAAGAAGGGAAGCAACCAAATATGAATATTAAGCTTTATTTAATTATTCTTAAGACTGCCAAACAGTTTAACTTTTTCCCAAAAAAACACAAATTCTAACACATCAGCGAGGAGAAGAAGAAGTAGAGGGCAGCAGACTTTGGGTGGCAGAGCATCTATGGAGAGACCTTTGGTAACCATGTTTAAAGATGACTGACGATGTAAACACATTTCATGATCATCTTTCATGTTCATAGCTTCAAAACACACCTCCCTTTAACCTGTCATGAGAATTCTTCCCAAACAATGAATCATTTGTTGTGTTGTCTTGGCTTAACTGTTTGACAGTAGATAATATTAATGGACCAGTACATCATGAAATATTTGTGTACATTTGTGTGTTCATGTGTGTACATGTGTGTATATGCGTATTCAACAGAACGAACAATTTAATGTACAAATTACTTGGCTTACTTTTTCATTGGTGGTTCTAAGCATTGCGGATGATAACTTCTTGGACAGGCGTGACATTTCAAGAGATCTCCTGTGGACTCTTGGCAATCCAGACACTTGCCTGGCTCTCCAGTAGACTAAGGAGGAAAAACAAAGCATTATTAAAACTATCAAATATCTTGTAAAATGCAATCAAATAGTATTAATAACATTGCCTGGCTCGCCAGTAGACTAAGGAGTAGACTAAGTTTTATAACAATATGCACATCTATATTTTACATATTTGACAACAAACTTGATAGAGCTCTCGGTAATTTCTGTAGATGCATCTTTGTTAATAAAGACGCCGGTTCGGCGTGCTCTATCCTCTACATGACTACAGATGGTTCATAATTGTATCAAAGAATAAATCTAATGATCTGGGAGGTGGACCTCTGCTAGATACAACAGAAGCCATAAAATCAACTCAATTCACCTTTTGGACACAGGCCTTACAGAACCAGTCCCCATCTGGAATGGTATCATTGCCTGGTTGCACACAGTAAGTATGGAAGCCCTTATCACAACCGTCGCACAGCAGAAGTAACGCCTCGTTGTCACCTTTACGGCATAACTGACAAAGCTGAAAGTAGCAAAGGAAGAGAAATGGTCGACATTAGCATTTAAAGGTTAGATAAAAAACAAAAATTTACATATATGCAAATACTGATAATTACCATCCACCCTAACCCCTGACCCACAAAAAGAAAAGAAATTTCTTTACTCTTTGTCTGTATACTACGCAAAATCTTGCTACTTGAACTAATTTTTGGCAAGCAGAAATAGTTATCAAAGACAACCATTTAACTTCTCACTGATGAACAATCATGAAATGATGCACATGTGACTGCAGAACAGTTGCAAATTACTGTCAAGCCCCTGCAAAACTGTCTATAAATACCTACATATCAAATAGTCAAATGCCTACATAACTCAAGCTCCTGCACAATTAGCATATTAACTGTTATCTGCCTGCACGCCCCCCGAGATAACCCTGTACAACTGAGAAACATATACCAAGGTGAGCATATCGTTTGCATATGTTATAATCAGCTACTCTGGATATCCAGCTTGTCGTCTGCATATGTTATTATCAGCTACTCTAGATATCCAGTATATGTCTGCCTATGTTATAATCAGCTACTCTAGATATCCAGCATATCGTCTGTATATGTTATAATCAGCTACTCTGGATATCCAAACCAGCTGCTGTACTACTCACCACTTTGATGATGGCTTTCTCCCAGGTGATGCATTTCTCTAACATCTGGAGACAGAGGTAGAGTTGGGATGCTGAGGTAGAGTTTTCTGTTGCCGTCCGCCAGACTTGAAGACCCTTGGGGATGTCTTCTTCTTGAACTGGCTCTTGGTAACTGCAATAGGAGGGAATGACTTTACATCTCAACATGTATGACACAGATAAAACAGCAAATTATCACTATAACCTATCAACAGTTGCATAGCTTGCATGGGCATGTTTACCAGCAGGTATACTTATCTGAAAATGCTCCAAGTATACAAAGCTTTAAAATAAAATAGTTTCTAAGGCTTCTCCTTGGTAATAGTAGTTGTGAGCTCAAGAAAATTTAATCCCATTCTACCATTTGAATTTTGGGTTATTTTATTGTTATTTTAATGCTCAGCAAGTGTTTGCCCACAACTCCCTGGGGACCTAGCTATGTGGGGGGGGGGAGGGGTTGTGTGGGGTTTCTCACCCTCCAATAATTGGCTTGTATCTCAATAGTTTGAAAATCGGTGGTCAAAAACATGCCAGTTGGAAACGTTTATCCATAAATAATTTAAGCTGATCGCACTCTTGACAGGATAATTCTGACTAT
>KN889738.1:4727-30870 GCA_000934455.1 Apostichopus parvimensis | reverse complement strand
ACCCCCCACTGGAACCCAGGCCACTTTAAATATGTGAACACTCAAAACTACTGTGCTATAGACATACAAAATTAGGCAAAGTGGAACAAAGTCAGTCAAGTGAGGACATTACTTTACTGTAGGACATTGAAAATATATCAGTCTTTCCATATGCATTGGCTGCTTCATTTCTCATTGCTGTTAATAGTCAGTCTCTCTATCTAGTACAACTGGAAGTAAAAATGTGTTCCATACAGATCTACAAATTTAGTTGAAAGAGATAATGGAAGAAAAAATGTGTTCCACCATGAGGACAGATCTATGTTTTAGTTGAAAGAGATAACACAGAAGGTACTACCTACCTTTATGAAGACCTTTACTTAGAATCTTCTTGATAAAGTCGGTGTGTTTGGAGAGCGTCCTCTGTAGGACCCTTTCTCTGGTACCCTTGGTATGGAGGCATCGGCAGAGATTCTCCACGGTCTCCTGATCCTTGATATGCCACCATCCATGTTTAACCTCTGCAGGAGAGAAACACAACCAGTTAATCAGAGATATTACAAACAATTAGTCAAAATATTTAGTAAAGAATTAAGTTGCCATCAAAAGGGGGTGGGGGGGGGAAGGGGCAGGATGGTATTTGGGCTCATTTGCCCATTAATAGTTTGCTGAATTTGACCTTTCTGCTTTAAGGATATTCCTCTCATTGACATCTGTTGCTGTGTAAATTCATTTAGTATTCTCCACAACCAATAACCTATTGCTGTTAAAATACACAAGAGAGTTCACAAGAGATTGTAATGATGAACGATGACTCACCCGGTGGTACTGGTTGGACCTTGGCATTTTCAATCTGGTTAAGGACTGCCTTTAGGTGGGCCAGACCTCTTCTACTCTCCTCTTCTTCATCCTCCTTGGGCTCCTTCTTGACCTCTATGCTGTTCATGAGTTGCATGTGGGACTGTGAGGTTGGCGTCTGGCTGGCAGAGTGGTTAGGAGTGGATGGCATTAAAGGCTGTTCAATGGGACCGTTCAGTAGTGACATCGGCTGCATAGGTAAGCTCGGCATACCGGCAAACGGATACGGACCAAAGTACGGACTAAGCTGGTTGACGGGCATGAAGGGAAATGCCATTTGGTACATGTAGGGGCTGAAAGGAATAGCAGGGAAGCTGGAAGGGGGTGTTTTAAGAGATGGAGGAAGATTTGATGTCTGCGTTAGAGATGTCTCGTCACATGGTGTCCTTGGCAAGATGTTAAACCAATTACTTGGAGGTATGACCCCATTGGGCTTTGGGTCCTCAGATTTTCTCCCCTCATTCCCGGTGACGGGACCATGACTGTGGGGTGAGACGATTACAGACTGACTATTTGGTCTCGCTAAAATGTCGTCCAGCCCGAAGCTGAACTTCTTGACTGGTCCAACCTTAGGTGTGGATAGATCTACTGGTCCGTTCTCCTCCAGTGGTATAGACTTTCCACTGGCATCTTTTTCCTTCTCTTCACTTCCCTCTTTGGGAGCCTGACTTTTCATGGACAAGTCCTGCGGCTCTTCCTGCGGTAGATCCATTTTGACACCATCAGCGCCCGACGGCTCTGTTGGGTTGGTCCCCGCCTCGGCGGGGGGATCCATCGCAGCTGGTAAAGTGCTATTTAGTTTGTTAAGCGATTCTGGCGAAAGGTTCTCTTTGGTTTTTGAGTTGGTGTCAATATCATGACTTATTGCATCCAACCTTTTGGTTACATCATCGTCATCCTTTGGCATGGCAGAGTTTGTCGTCTCCTGGATTTCTGCCTCAGACACTGAATGCTTTGATACAGGTTCAGGAATCGTTTCATCCTTTGGCAAGCTTGGCTGCAATGTTTTCTCTCCTTCACCGACCTGATCTTTACCGTCCCCTTCATCTAATGATCTAAGTTCGACCTTAGCACCCTCTACTTGATCCTTCTCGTCTACTTCCATTCTAATAATGGTTTGACTTGAGGTATCATCTGAGTTCCTGTTCGATTCCAAAACATTGTCTTCCTTTATAACATCTCCGTACAAAACATTACTTTCAACTACTGGCACGCTATCCTTACTACTAATAATAACTTGACTCTCACTATCACCAGTTCTCGCCTCTTCCCTCCCCTCCACCTCCATCTCTCCATCATTACACAGTTTATCAACCTGTTGTTCATCCTTTGTTTCTTTTGTCTCACATTCGTGATTGACTTCTCCTTCTTTGACTCCGTCCATTCTCATATCTTCCTCTTCCTTCACTTTACGGCTGTCGGCGCCTTCTTCCATCTTTACGACTTTCTCATCCTTTGTCATCGTACCTCCCTCCTCTTCCTCCATCTTTTCCAATTTATTATTCTCCTCTGATTTAACTTTCTCTCCTTCTTCCATGTCTTCCATTTTCACATCTCCCTCGACTTTAACTCCCATTCCATCTTCCTCCTGTTTCACATTTGATTCCGATGGTACCTTAACTTCATCCTTGATGCCATCTTTGTCATCCTCCATCTTAACATCAAGTTGCTTCTCCTCTTCTAACTTTGCTTCCCCTTTTTCCTCTTTAATCTTCTTCTCCTCCACCTTGGCGTCGTTCTCCTTATCGGCATCGCTGTCTTTCTTGACATTTACCAGTCTCTTGTGGATCTGTTCCAGCTCTTCCTTGCCCTTGTCTGGAAGCACAGAGCTCTCGGAACCCTCCACGAAGAGACCTCCCAGATTGGGAAACACCCAGTAACGTCGATGGAAACGATCCTTTCCGAAAGAGATGGAACGGAGTGGACGCATGGCTTCAAATATTTTGTTGCGAAATTGACTGTGTTGCTGCGGAACAAAATTCAAAGAAACAATTGAGTACATACAAGTCATGTAATATACTTAAAACATATTAAACATATATACTTAGTATAACATGGCTTAACATAATCGACAACTTTCAGACAAATGCACCCTCCAAGAGAGTATCAACACACCCTAGAATGTGTATGGCTGTAATTATGACAGATTCTTATATCATTCAAACATTCCTCTTTCCGTTACATTGGAATGCCATTAAACAAGCAAAGTTACCTTGGATAACTTTTCAATCTTCTTCTGAATATCTTCCTTGCTAGCATCAGAAGAGGTTGATTTTGATGTCTCATCATCGTCTTCCCCATCCTCTGCTCCTCCGTCTTCTTGCTCCGCTCCATCATCGCTGCCTGCCTCTTCCACATCGTCTTCCTCCTCTTTGTCTTCTCCATCTCCAAAGTCGTCCTCATTCTTATCCTCCCCTTTTGGTGTACCCACCGGGGTATTTTCTACAAGAAAACAGGGGCAATTCCAATTCAAATATTACTACAAAGTTTTGTTTTTAAATAATTTGATAGGTCTCACAACACTTAATACATATATGAGATAAATCGGGAATGTGGGAAAAATTCACTGAAAGTGTTCTTGGGGAGGGGGAGGGGGGGATGCCACTGAGACACCCTGTTTTGTAAACCTATTGCCAGAAAGCACCTTTACTAGATAAACCAAGCATGCTGAAGGATTTCAGACTTCAATATAACCTTCAGTGACCTTTGACCTTCAAGGGTTTTTTCCCCTACTCTTTACGGTGGATCCACAGACCAAATATGAACTACTTGTGTGTTTACAATCCAACACATCACAAGCACAGATACACACACACACACACAGACACCAATTACTACTGCATGGATTCCTTTTTACCTCCAGCAAGGAATACAAAACTTATAATTCATAAATTGATTTTAAGTTGATACTATCAGCCTGAAAATGAAATGACAATCTCTCTCACCGTTGCTATCTTCGGTAAAGCTCTTCTTAGGACGTCCTCGTTTCCTTTTGACTGGACTACTGCTTGGTGTTCCCTGATTGCTGCCATCATCCAGAGATAAATTATGAGCTGATTTCAACCTTGAGAACGAAAACCAAGAAACAATTCGAGATCAGCAAACTTGTCCAGTTTGTATGACATGGGGGGGTTCACATAGTGAAGAATCTCATAAAGTTATGAAGGAGGACTTGATGCAAATATCTTGACCTGTGAAAATGTTACACATGAGGTATTCGTGATCATCCCACCCACCTATTATACTAGTTCACAAAGTTGTTGTGGCCTCTAATAAATCAGCTTGAATTATTTAAGGAAATGATACTCTAAAACTCACTTTCTTAGTTTGCCTTCTACAATCCACTTGTCCCTCCTGAGGCTGGAGACTTTATCGGAAGTTTCATCAATTTGTTGAGTGACACCATCACTGCAGACCAGTTGGTTTATGAGGAAGCCCAGTATTCCAGCCTTGTCTGTGGCATTCAGGGCTTTGAAAGGAACCCTTCTCAATACCTGAGACAACTGAGAAACCAAGGGAAAGGAAACGACAACGATTACTATAAGTGACTGAGAAACGCCTCAAATGACAGAAAACAAGCAGAACTGCATCATCTAAACATGTTGGAAATTCAATAAAATGAAAATAACATTAAAGTACAGAATTTGTGTTAAAAATTGAAACAAGTGGCACCAAAATTTATCCAAAATTTATCCACAATGAATAATAAGTGGTCATTTAATATCAGTGGAGATAATTTAGTGTATTAAAGCAATCTTGAATTATTTACACTTCAGTATTCAATGAAACACTTCACAGCAGAAGAAAACCGACAGCCATAAAGCAGCTCACAGACGTTGCAAAATTTATCATTTTGCTGCCATGGTTCAAACCCTTGGGATTAAGACAATTTCCATGCTTCTGTCATCCAAGATGATGTAATTGGGGTGTATGCAAGCAAGTAAATATATCACAGATCAGCTCTGAACTATTATGCAACAGAGACAGTTTAATCAAATTGAGTAGTAATGTGTAATAACTGAAACATTGTCATTGCATGACCTCAATACATACTGCTTCAGTGCTTTTAGGGAAACTATGTGTACGAGTTATTAGTGCTTGAGGTTATGTGTAAGAAAAAAGTTCTGCTTACCTCTTCTTCATGATTGTTGACACCCAAGAGGTAGTATCGCATCATCTCTGACATGTTATCAGCAGTGACTGGTATTTCATGCATCTTCTGATTCAATATTGACTTTATCTGGATAATAGGATGAAAAAAGGCGAACGTTTTTTTCACAAAAATATAAACTGGATTATACATCATCAAACTGTTACAAATGTTTACAGAAATTATTCACCAGATTATTTTCATGTTTACTTAATTATTCTTCTTATTTTTATTTAAGATTGTTTATTTGTACCTTAGGTCCATCATCTGGAAAACCTGGATCAGCAAGTGCTAGGTTAAAGAGTCGTAGTGTCAGACGCATAAATGCCTTTTCATGCTGCCTCTCTCCTAGAAGCCCTCCCTGAAGTTCTGCTAATGTTGGTAGATCTTCATCAACATCTGTGAGGAAAGGAGTGTTAACATCATTGTTAGAAAACACACTTTACAGCACATATTACAAAAGATTATTGCAGTAAAGACATGTGAGGGGATGAGAGAAGGGGGGGGGGGTAAAGTGTGGTGAGTTCTGCAACAGACTCTAACTGAAATACTCCATGTAAGGGCTCAACCAAAAACATCTATCACTCTAACATCTCACTATAAAATGAGAAGTTTGTTACATTCATTTAACATCATGTTACATATGTCATGCTATGATTTATAAAGGTGCATGGAGTCATGTTGGTAGGTATCCTACCCACCCACTAACCCCACGTACCCCTTAATACCATATACCGACATTATCATCGCTTCACTCATCATGGTGAAGGGAGATACATGAGGAAAGCAATGTTATGACAACACAAACTACCCTGAACTTAAATGATCACTTAACTTACCAAAGCCTAAAGCTTCACCAAAATTATGCAAGAATTCCATGACCATCAGAGTGTCAGCAAAAGCCTTCCCTGAGAGACGAAGTCCTTTGATTCTAGGCAGGTCAGGTAAAGGCTACAAGTTAAAAAAGAAAAAAGAAAAAAAGAAAAAAGAAACATGAAATTAAGTTTATGATAGCTGCTGATATCACAATCTACAACACCATCACCTTTATAAGAATTGTTCTTTTTTGAACACAAGTAAAACAACAGGAAGTGTTGTAGAATGAGGCTGGTATCCTTACCCTTGCCTCGTGACATATTTTCATATCTTCGACGGGTTTCTTCATCTCCCTGGTCAACTGTATCTCCATGTGCCGATGTTGCATCCTTTTCTCTCTGTTCAAGTCTCGTTCAGCCTGCCTCTCTTGCCTGGCTCGGGAGCGCTCCTGAGGAAACATGATGCCAATGAATTTCAAGAAAAGGCTAAACTAACTACGTAGGGCTTGTGTTGGCACAGCGTTAGCAACACTGTTAGCAACTTCTTTTCCCCAAACTAACACATCTTGAGCATTATCAGATTCATTCATTAAACGGCAATGCCAAACAACTGTTTAGTAACTGCAATTAAAAAATTAGTTTTTAAACACATGAACGACTTGATGAAATAACAAAGTTCATCGACAAACGTGACTAGTTCTATATCTCAACTTTCTGAGACAAAGTAAATCTAGTTACAGCACTAAACTAAAGATAATGGAACATTCTTAGTGGAATCAAAGGAAATCCTTCAATAATGAATTGAATCAGGAAGAATCACATATGAAATCTGTTGAAATAATGACTGTTGAAATAAGGATAAATGTACTCTCATTGCCATTACAGGTAGGAATACAACCATAGCCAGCTCTGACCAGTACCAGTATCACCTATTGCTCTTTCATCCTTGTTCACAGACTCTGATCATAAAATGGAAATTTCTACCAGAGGGTAAAAAGATCAGCTAGACCCACTTGTCAGAAAATGAAAGTACTATTACAAACCAAACTCTAGACCCACTTACTAGTATCAGAGAGTATGAACAGTGGCTTAGTTTCAGAGAGTACCAATGTAATCTGCACCCACTTGCTAGTATCAGGAAGTTAAAATGTTATCTGAACCCACTTATTACTATCAGGGAGGAGGCAGTAATTTTATCTGAACCCACTTGCCTAGTATCAAGGAGTACCGATGTTGTCTGGACCCACTTGTTACTATCAAGAGTTACTTTGCAATAAAAGCTTTTCAAGACATATATTCCTCACCAATATTTTCATTACACTAATTAGTTATTTTCGTGTTAATTAGTTATAATATGATCTCACAGTCTTGTCATGTTAGTTATTTGTATGCATTCTGTAGGCAATGGAAGAGTACAGAGGAAACACAAACATATTAATGTTCTGGTAACCTCATCTGCAATGTCCATGTAACAACACACCAATTAATGTGAACAATATGGGGATAAAAAGATCATAAAAAAATTCCAAGCACCTACATTTTACCTGGCCATCAAATTGCACCAACAAAAATATTGAAGACACCCTCATGCATAGGATTGAGGAAAACCAAACACATGCATAATACATCCACAAAAAAAATAATAAAGAAAAAGGAACTTTTAAACAATGTGGTTTTTGAGAAAACAAAGAAGCTTAAAAGAACAAAATACCTCTGCCTTCTTGCGTGCTTCAAGCGCCCTCACAAGGACCAAGTGCTGTTTTCTTCGCTCACGTTCCTACGAGCACAAAACACACAGCACCATTGTCACAATTGGAACTCTCAAAATTAAAATTGATTTAACAAAATCAAAACAAGAAAGGGTGTTTTGTGCAAAGGTTGGGCACTTTTTCCTTCTTTTTGCATAGCAACAGCCTGACGAACATAAAGACAACTTGTGTAGCAGCTAGCATGCCCTTACTAGCAAGAGTCCATCATGGAATTTGCAATTAAATAGCAATGAAAGATATTCTTTGTGTTTAGCAACTTTTCAATCTTTTGCAAAAATAACTTGTTTTTAACTTGTTAATAGCTTGTTTTGTTCTGTGTGTACGTGATGAAAACTGTGCAGATTAAATTATTGAAACAAGTTTTAAAAAAAAAAATGTGTGATATAGTAAAAAAAACTTGTGATAAAGTAAGAATAAACTATTTCTGGAATGGTAAAAGAAAATATAGACCATTATACTTGTCTATGCTCAATGCAAAACAACCTACATATATTGCAGTGCATGTTTCTATTATATAGGACCAATCATCAACTTTCCCCTATCTGTATTTAATGTGTATGTACCGTATTATCAATGAAAGTCTAAGTTTACAAAGCTGCCAAAAAGGGACGAAAAGCTTGTAATTTTACAAAACGATTAATGGATAATTTGGTGGGGAATGTAAAAAGCTTTCATCAAAATCACATAGGATAAAAGAAACATTGATAAGGAGAAAAAAAAATATATATAACGCTAAACGATAAACATAATTTCTTCCCACAAATACTTGCGTCTGATGAAATGGATTTGTCTTTTATGGTTAATTATCAATTTAACGCTATTATGCTACAGGTGAATTTAGGCTCTCCAGATACGGTTTTATTAAAATCATAAATCCAAGAATACACAAGTATATTCGAGAATGGTTCACGGTATTTAACATAATTGTTAATGTATTGTATTATAGTAGTACGAGACAACATTAAATATCAAGTCCTCTGAAGATTTTAGAAATTTTAGCATATAGCAGAGGAGTTCTATCACTTGTTTGGCAGTTAGTTCCCATCTGATTTATACTACTTGGCAGTTAGTTCCCATCTGTTTTATACTACTTGGACATCAGGGCTGTAGCAAACTAACATTCAAGGGGGCTCACTCTGTTTGTAGATATATTAGCGGGCACATGTGAGCAAGGGGAAGGTTGTCACCTTTAAAGTAGCCTTGTGGTACTGTTTATATAATATGTATGACAACGTATTAGCATCATTTAAAGTCAAAAGTTTTTGATGTCCTAAATCAAACTCTGGGTTCCTAGGACCAATCTTTGGTCTAATAATCTCATGGCTGTGTCACTGCTCTTTGCATCTCAAAGATAACTTAGAAGATCCTACAGTTTGGTGGTCATAAATTCAGGAGTGTGAGTAAAAACTATGGTGAATATGACAAGTTATCAAAATATGCAGACTTTGTTTTCTTTGTTTGTTTTCTTTTCAAACAAAACAAGAAGTTTGGCCATCCCAACATGATAACAAATATTTCTTTTAGTGCTAGAACATACTAGTCCAGAAGAAGCTTCTCAAAACTATACTAGTATATAAATTCAGATTATTTTTACATACCAAAATGAGACTCAGAAAACAATGAACCCTTTTGAATCGATTAAACGAGAATTGGCATTGACACATCACCGTGAGACATGCAGACAAGCTAAATAGGAGCCACAACATTCTCCCTCCACAAAATACATTTTCCATCTTCGATATTTGAGAGCTTAGAGGAGCAGTGAGTAGTATGACATCCACGGTACAATATTCACTCAACAGGGCGGTGGGGAGGGGGGGGGAGTTTCAAAACAATTAGCAACATTCACAACCACTTGACAGACTTACTTGATGCTTCAGGAAAACAGCTTGTTGTCTTCGAATTTCTCTTTCCTGTAAAGACATCGGAAAGGAAGATTCTAACAATTTGTTTTTCATCTAGGCCTGAGCAAACAAAAAACATGTTTAGTTGATAGCTATGCACATCAAATGGATTATCTTGATATGTTTGTTTAGTAGCAAGGCAGGTTGTATTAGTTTAAAATGATTTAAAGCAGTTGGTTGTCTTCCAGTACTGAAAATAAAAATAAATTCACAAACAATTTTCCACCTTCTACCAAATTTAGGGAATAACCTAGAAACAAGGAAAGGTGCCAAGGATATGAAGGTTTCCTTTGTAGCTATCGCAGGTGCAATAAACTAACAAATATTCTTGACTGCAACAACTTCTGTCCTGATTCTTGTATGCAAAGTAGGTCAGGCTATTAGTGTGCCTCTGCTATATCGGGGAAATATGCAGAGGCTTTGTGTCAGTGTCAAATAAATATTTGTTATTGAATGTCCACGCATCCGTTGTAAGATGAACAAAAGACCAGTGTGGTTTGGGTCCAAGTGTATTTGTACCGTAGGGCAACCAACTGCTTTAAATGACAAGAACTAATGTTATGTAATAGATATGTATACATCTAACATTCACAGGCAGTAGCAATTAGATATTAATATTGTAGCTTTTAAAATGAAGATGGGAAAGGGGCTGGGAGGGATGGGGAGGGGAGGTGGAGGGTGGGTGAGGGATTGGAGAGGGGTGAGAATGAAAAAAAAATTACTTGTTAAAGAGGTTTCTCCTCTGTTAATTCTTCTGCATGTAAAAACTTTTGTCAATCTTCCTAGTTATTTCAGCAGTTTGTTTGTTTGTTTCTTGTTGGCTTTGTACATTTCAAATATTAACATATAAACATATATATATGCAATTGCATATTTTCTTCTTGAAAGATTATTTCCTGGTCACTTTAATTTAGTTAAAATAATCAAAATAGTAAATGACTAACATAATAATGGTGTGTAGTATTTGCAGAATTTCTGCACAAAAAAGCCAGTTCAGTCACCATATCACAGAACTAAATCATGACACCAGACAATGACAATACTCAAACCGAACAGGCACACAGACAGGTTGCCAGATGACAAATATGCACCAAATAAAAAACACAAACCTAATATGGCAGAGGGTTAAGATCATGTACTACTTATGCCCAGTAACCGCTATTTATCTACCGACTGCTCCACAATGTCAGGACAACAATTTTGATGGGTTTAGTTGATCTAACATAATACCACTCCATCTCCCACACCCCTCCCCCACCTCAAATTAAACATACAATTCTGATTCTATGTTCACGCAGGATGCAGAACTGTAACAATCCGCCTCCAGAATATCAAAATTATGTCTGTTTGATTAACTGTTTTATCGAACAATTTTGTTCACCTATTGAAGGTTAATTTGAAAGTATGATGTGGATATCTCATTACATACATTTTACAGTCTTTAATGCTGAGCCCTGTTTTAAGTGATTGGTGAAGCTTTCTTAAGACTGGCTTGTAAAACACAAGCAATCCATCAATAGGAAATGGAAAGTAAATAATTTTGTTATTCTCCATTAAAATGATGTATGATAAGTTGATGGTTCTGACTAATAACACCTTGACTATAACAATCACCCCAACATATGTTACATGCAAATTATGGTCGAGGTCTAGGCACAACTGCAGCTATTAGAGTGTTTTGGACCTTGGCAGCATTCTGCTTTTAGCTTTTAATAGTATGATACCTCTTTTTCAAGGTACTAAAACATGTTCTACATGTGGTCCTCCAGATATATATTTTTTAGAAAAATGAGAAATTCCAAACATATTCCAGGATCCTTCAACTTTCCAAGTTTTGCAGAGCTTTTCTACTTATATCATTTGAGGTATTAGTTAAACCTGTGTATTTGTTCTGCATGACAGGATTTGAAAATACATAAAATTGTATCATAAACTATTAGTGTTTTACTTAAAAAACTACTTTGTCCCTTAAAATTGTGAATATGAAAATACTCGAGGAGGAACATGGAGGGTGGATGGGTAATTATACGGACGACAAGATAAGAGATAAATAATATGAGCTAGATATTAAATGGAGATGACAATGCAATGGCTGGAATTTTTTAATTGTGTTAGCTTTGAAGTAATATTGTACATGTATGATATGGAAATACAATGAAATGATTTAGCCAGCAAGTAATTAAATCATACATGATGACTGCAAAGTGACTAAAGTAGCTAATTAAACAAAGCTTCATGAATATTCATCAGCTGTTATCTCGATTGAGCAAGTTATTAAAGCACTGTCATAATACACTCACTATGCATACTGATTTTTCAGTAACATTTTATTTCACTTTTTTTATATGTTATGATATACTCTCTATATTTTTCATTTAGTGAGCAGCTAAAACTTTAAATTGCTATCAAAAAGATGTTTCTTTGTTTCTAATGTAATTTACCTTACATAAAATAACAATCAATTTGAATTTCGTTTTGTTGGATTTTCTCATAGTTTTGTTTCAATTTAGTGTATACTCAGTGGTGAAGAAGTTGAAACTTCTCTCTGTAGAGAGCATTGTGGTCAAGTGGTTATATTAAAGGCAATGGACTTGTGCCAGCTCTAAGGTGTGTCCTTGGGCAAGGCACTTTATCTCCATTACCTCTTCACCCAGGTGTATATAAAAGGGAACTTGATTGAATTGTGCACACTTTGGTGTGTGACAAGCTACCAATGACCATGGGTTAAGTTGTAAAGTCGTGTGAGGGGGGCTAATTGGCCTCAAACAAAACTGAAAATCTTCAACTTCTTCTCTAGAACAGTTGTTAAGGTGCCAACTTTAATATTAAACAATGTTCTTCTTTTCATATGCTATGATACAGAGAGAGAAAGTGTCTACTTGATAAGCCATGACAGAGACATAAACCAGTTCAGTAGTATAAACCTAATTCACCAGTCATATAAAGAGCTACTTGTCCAGAGAAAGAAAGCTGTGAATTTCCTTTTATTCAAATGATCGTTTATGCTGCTAGTGAAAGGATTGAAATGGAAAATGTACTGATGAGGAAATAAACTATTGTGAAAAATATGAACAAGTTTCACTCAGATGAAATATTGAGAAGCATTACTCCACATGAGCTTGCAGGATTTGAAGTCATCCAATATTGAGTACTTCAATCAAATTCAAGCATGCCATTGGTTGAAGTTTCAAATATTCTGTTAGATACTGGAGACTGTAGAACAGTATATTGATTTTGTAATATTATAACTGATTTTCATTAATAATATGAATAAAGTGGATCTGCCTAAAGACAACCTTCTGAAGAAACATGCGAACCTCTCACACACAACCATTATTGTGTGTGTGTGGGGGTGGGGGGGGTGGGGAGCCGGTTTCAGAGTATTGGAAACATGAGAATAATGACTTCAGAAGAATAACTCGAGAACTTGTTAACAACTCAACCCAAAATAATGTTTTAATATATCAGAAACAATGACGAAATTCTAGTAGTGAAGCAGAAAACTTTCTATTTAGTAATGAAGACTCACAGCTTAGGCTATATGGACAATATAGAAATATGTATGTAGCCTATCAGATACCATGCACTGCATTCACATCACATGGCTACATATTTTATGAGTTGAATAACTCCAAGGCCAGAATTAATAATAGCTTCAGGGAGCAAAGAAATGAATTAGGAACTTGTCATGGCATGCATGATAAACTAAACCCTGTGGTCGAAATAGGATTAATGTGTTATGAATAATTATCACTGGGGTTAAAAGGATGAACTAAACCCTGTGGTCAATGCAGGATTAATGTGTTATGACTTATCACTGGGTTTAAAAGGATAAATTCAATATGTAGCAAACATAAAAGCAAACACAGAACTATTCTTCACCTACTCCTCCGATATGTTTGCATCAGCTCGTTTTAGTGCCAATTCTTTAATTTCTCTTATCGACATTTACAATTGTTCACTTCGCAAACACCCTTTTTTGGGATGGAAAATTCATAACATTCACAGACAATCCAAATTTTTACAGCAATCAAACTGCACAACAACTGGATTTGAATATTGCAATAATCGTTTTTTTTCAAAATTCATCGTCTTCCACAGCAGGAAAGTCTGTGGAGTTCATCTTAGAAAAATTCCTATCTGTGAAATCTACTCAAGCCAGCTGTCAGGAAATCTTCGATACCAACAGGAAAGTAAACCAATCGACTTGTTCATCCAACAACATTACTTAGTTTCTCTCACTTCCATCCTCCTCATCCCTCCCCTTCCTCATCCCTCCCCTCCCTCCCCTCCCACCCCTTCCCCTGCTTCTCCATCATTCTAAAAAAAAATCAAATGTGGTGGTTAGAGACATGCAATTAAAAAACTTGTTAAAACTATGTAAGTAACATGAACCAACTTTGCAAGACATGCATGCTGAAATGAAGTAAGAATACTCACCATCTGATAAAATTAACATCGTTTAAAAAGAGAAGAAGAGAGAAAAACACAAGAGATTGGAAGGGTGTGGTAAATAAAGGTGACGACGGGAGGACATGATTGCACCCTATGAGGGGTAGAGGAGGAAAGTACCCATACTCAAGAGTCAAGACCTAGATATGTGGCATCATTTAATATGCATAGCATCATCTAATACATGAAAATTTGGACCTGTAGGATGGGGAAGGTGTGGGGTCGGGGAAAGTGTGACGAGAGGGGGGGGGGGAGGGTGATGTTAGTATCATAAAAGACTCACTATGGGAGAATGTATCCCTAGTTTTGGCTCAAATTTAGCAAATAGAATTAACCAAATCTAAAAGATCTAAAAACTAAAAACTGAAGTATCAATGGAGTTTAAAACAAATTTTTAAAACAAATTTTTTACTCAGAGGCAGAACAAAAATCTAACACAGAGCAGAACAACTAATGGATTGTTATTATAGGACACTCCACATGTAATCTGCAGTTTTGTACACACATTGCTCTTAGCAGAAAATCTCTGGATGCCAAAAATCCAATCTATTGTATGAGGAAAAAACTGTGACCTAATATGGTTCACCTTCTCTTCAAAATCTCTTTCCTTGCCACAAGTAATACATTCTTGGACATATTGCTTCTTTCATATTCAGCCCGAAATTCGGCCGAAAACAGTCCCTCCCAGAGAAGTCCATTTTTCTTGCCTGATACTTTAGATCAACATCGTACATATTAAAGAGTGCACATAAATTTTGCTTTCTATAATGACCACTGCCAGCTGTTCCTAACAGGAGCAGCCTTTTGCATTTTGTTAAACAGGTTTTACACAAACCCTACCAGGTATTACTCATACAGAGATGATTGCTCAGACTAACACATACTCCTCCTAGATTAATCCACCCAGTGAATGTTAATATTAAGTGAGTGATTAATAAAAATCTGATTCATTTTCTCAACTTTTTATCGCCCAGACATTGCTTCGTGTATTAATGACATGCAAATGGGTATATTGAAAAGAACTTAAAAGTTGTTTTTGACTTTTAGCCTGTCAACTGACACGAAAAATTGAATGGTCAAACAAACAGTGCTTTGTTGTGATTTTAGCTTCGAAACAGCATCCAGCTGTTTATTTTTAAAGTCACATCTAAGAGCATCTGGAAGAGTTTGCTCCCAAAGAGGGTCCTGCTCGGAACAAGAGATGATGCCTTCTCTTAATACCTGCAATGGCATTTATAGCAATAGGTAAGCAGCTTGTCAACACAGTATTGTTCCTCTCATTTTACCTCCAGATATAAAAAATAGAGGCAAACCCAGCTATCATCTTTATATTAAAAGATGGATATGCATGCTATGGAGAATTTCCGCAAAAAAGCTAACAGAAAAAATCTTTCCCATAACACTCCATTCCGTGTCTAATTTACAACGGAAACCCACTTGTCATTTTGTCCTGCAAGTAACATATTCTTATGACAAAGATTTTATTTTTCGTTTTGAAAAGCGGGAGAGCGAGAGGAATCTGAATGAGTTTCATGTTTGATATGTTCGAATGCGAAGGAAGAAATGCAAGCGACAAGTTCAATCCTACCTCTCGATTGTCAGTTTAAGACTAACGTTGCAAAAGTGAAATTTGTACAACGACAAACGAAAAAAATGTTTTGGCAAAAATGTCTCGTGATTCCGTATTGAATCTGAATGCGAAGCCAAATGTCTCAAGCAGCTGTAGCATTTATTTGCACCTAGAACCCAAGGATGTATATATATATTTATTTAAAAAATAAGTAATAAACATGAAATGTTTCTTCCTTTCCTCTCTTCTCTTTTCTATTCTTTTCATGGTAAGGGTGCATCGTGATGAACTTTGAATAGCGACATGTTACTCAATCAAGACAGAGGCGAGTGACTTATATTGAGAGATCTAGAATGTGCATATAATAGTAAATTTTGAATTGTGCAATTTTATTATGTGAGGCGGCAAGAGATAAACCGAGAGGAATTTATAACAGAGAGGAAGATGAAAGTAGTGGCAACCATCTAAAACCAAAACCCACTGCAAGCTATTATCAATTATTATCCAACACACCTTAGCCTTGTGTACACTTTCTATTATTTTCCGAGCCGCCATCATCTCCTTGCGCTTCTTTCGTTCCTAGATGTGCAAGAAAATTGAGTTCTCGGGTATTTTCTGCTTCTTATTTCGAACAAAATAATGAACGACAAAAATACAAACATCTGCTTGTCCTTTTCTACCTCTTACAGAAATGCTAGCTGGATTATGTTCACGTTTTGAAAAATTAATTCTCCTTTCTTGTTTCTTAAATAGGTATTCAGATCAAATAAAAAAAATTTACAAAAACTGCTTAGCAACAAATTGCTTGGTTACCTAATTCATGTATAACACAAGACAAACAGTTGCAAAGTCTATAATGACCAATTGCAACATAAAGGTTGCCATGGAGACCATTCACCTCAATAGTCAGTTTATATGAACACTTTATAGCCAATGAAGATCGCACTATCAACTTGATCTGACAAAATCTTACGATGAAACATTTTTGTTTTTTTACATTTTTATCGAGTGTGACAAATCTTAATATCGATCTTTATTAATGGCACTTCAGATTGATGGCTTCTGGCAGGACTGAGCATAGCTCATGCTTCCAACAAAAATTGGCGAAATTTCACGTAAAAGAAAGTACAATTGTAATCAATAGCTTCTTCAGACATCATCGACTGATCATGAATTCTTTCTAACTAAATAGCACAAATGTTCCAGAAGATTTTCAAAAAGGTGCACTTTAAGAAACCAAAGATAACATAACAAAACAACAAATTACAGAGAACATAAGTAGAAAACAAGCAGCCGGAAAGATTCAAAACGTAAACTGACGCAGCAAGCCCTAGCACACTACTTCTGATGGCTGTACATATTTTTTCTTCTTTTTTTTCCTTGGTTC
Source organism: Apostichopus parvimensis (assembly GCA_000934455.1). NCBI lineage: Eukaryota > Metazoa > Echinodermata > Holothuroidea > Aspidochirotida > Stichopodidae > Apostichopus > Apostichopus parvimensis. The sequence continues at coordinate 13,986 of KN889738.1, read as the reverse complement.
CCACTTGCTTTGGCCTTTTTTTTCGGAGTTGGTTTCCGGCCATTCAATTGTTCTTAAGTTTTTTCAAAGGCTTACCAATTCTTTTCTTTGGTTTTTTTTTTTTTTTCGGGGAACTAAAATGCTCATTTAAATGTAAAGCCTACCTCAAGGTACTGCTGGGCTCGGACTTCTCGCTCCACACGTAGTTGTTCCAGCCGCGCTGACCTCTCTTGCTCACGCAACAGCTTCCTGCGATCTTTTTCTCGCTGTTTGGCCTCGGCCATCATCAAGGCTGTTTAAACGGAATATGACGAGATGCAATTGAATAACCGTGTCCAAGACATGTACCTGGGTGGAGTGTATACACTTACTTTCCAACAGTGATAAAGTGTGGAGGGCAAGGGTGACCAAATTTTTCAGGGAAATCTAACAACACAATATATTACTGGTGACCCATTGATGTTGACATCGGAGGAATGCAACTTTGAGGGCATCCAAATGATTGGTGCTGCGGTTTAAAGGATGATGATCAACTGCCCAATATTTTGTAACACAGTCTCCAAAAACAAGCTTTTGGTCCAAATTTAACATTTTCTTTATACTACTTTACAAACTGGGCATAATTCCTGGGATAATTGTAATGATCATAATGATCAGAGGACAATCCATGAAGTACCAGAACTGTCTCCAGAAATCAGGGATGTCTGGACACCATATTGTACAGGGTATGTATACATCACCATGGTAACCTTGGCATCTACACAAAAATGGTGAACTTTCATGTCCAACCTAATTTAGTATGTGACTAAACCAAACACTGCAATGGAATGTAGGAAAATAACATGCATAAACACAGCAAAACATGGGTTAGATTGGGAATGTGCCATGCAGTTAATCAACTTTCCATCATTCGGTAATTAGTAACAGGTTCTGGATGTATTATAGGAACATAATTAATTAGCAGCTATACCACAACTCATTAACATTCATGCTATAGACATGAGTCTTAGATTTAGTTTTTAAGCTTTTGCTGTCTGATATAACTGTAGTACTGTAGAGACAAATGTCTCAAATGATTGAAACTGAAACTGGCAATTCCACCTCCAACTATCTGTGTGTGTGAGTGGGGTGGGGGGGTGGGGGGAATGGAGGAGGAGGACTAGCTATTGAGAATGTTAAAAGTCAACAACCATCATTCATGACTTTATGTAAGCAGCTGGACACCAATTTTATCAAATGGACCATAATATTTCTGAAAATAAGATTGCAAAGCTGTGATCAGACTAGATAAATTCTATGATTTCCACCAAATGGATTATAATCTACAAGGTTTTACTGCTTCCATTGGGTTCTCAACAATTCGTCACTAAGACACATCTTCCTATCAGTACGGATCATAAAACCTATTGCAAATTTAAAAAATTTTCAGATTTAATTTGTTAACCTAATACACTCCTATATTGTTCTGTCAAGTGAATATTAATCAACAACCATTATGACTGATAGGAAAAATCTCCTAGTCAAGTTTAAATGAAGAATATTGTTATGTGTAATCTCACAATCGAGAAGCATTAAAAGAATTCATCAAAATTTAGTCCAAAGGTTGCTTAACTTAACCTTTCATGAGAACATTTCGATAAATGTTTCTAGTATGCAGATGTGCAATCTCGGACAATTTCTGCTTTGGTTATACATGCTGACAACATGTAGATAACATTGTGTAAGAAAATGTAGTTTATTGTGAAGCAACAAAGATCCACACTTTTCACTGTAAATTTTCATTGATAAGTGTTTTCCTAAGATGTATCTGGCAAAGTACATTTAACCTTTTCATAAGAAACGATACCCTAGGATAAATGTTAACAATAGCAAAGTCCTTGGAGCAAAGGTTTTTGATCAGAGCTCTGATACTGCTAAGTTGCATGGCACTTGTGTTTTATTTATGGCTCTAAAGTTTGATACGATGGGAAGACGGTTACTATGGCAACTGTCCCTCAGCAACAGACAGAGGGAAGAAAAGATAAATGAATGGTGTTAGTGACAGAAGACAAAATTGCAAGTCTTGACTTACTACTGTCTGTCGTATTTGGTTTTAAATATCATACATATTTTGCTTGATTTGAATGGAAAAAAAGAGAGGTAACCCACCATTACCTTGCCGCCTCCTCTGCTCCCTGGCAATCTCCATCTCTTGCTGTCGCTCCATCTTCCTTCGAAGCTTAGCCTCAGCAAGGCGTCTGGCGAGTTCTGAGAGAGACAGAGAAAAAACTAGGATATATGTGATCTTTATCGATCATAACATCAAGTCATAATATTATCTATCACCTCCAATTGAAAGATGTTTATCTTATACTCAGCCACACCATCCAAACCTGCAGAGATCTATCAGACCGTGGTCTGCAATCATTGACTCAGCCCCACTCAGCCCCACCTTAAACCCACCACCATACCAGTCAGCCAATCACAGGCTCCAATTAATAAACCAAGAACAGACCTATCGTGAAATACCTGTACCTTGCTGTTCCAGCCTCTTGCGATATTTAGATTCCGTGGCTCTCCTTGCGAGTTCTTGAGCTATCCTCTTCTTCTCGGCCATCTTACTCCATCGGCCCTTGCTTCTCCTCCCAGTCAGCCTTTCCTCCATTTCATCTTCAGAGATTTTTTCAAACACCACACCCTGAGGAAATGCAAGAGAGAAGCATCGTCAATTAAGAGGATGACTTTAGATGAACAAAAAACTCAAACATCATATAGTCCATAAAGTAGGTCATCTTCCTATACATACGTTCATTCTCAAAATATTCAACTAGTCACGGATGACGATGCAACCTGACGACACATCAACTTACATGTTCACCGTCTTGCTTTGGTACTAAGAATTCCCCCACCCTCATCTTCACGCTGAAGCTGAAGTGTTCCCGGCCGACGTCGGCGATGGCCCTCCTCTCGATGTACCTCATCACTTCGGGATAAGTACGGAGCTTTTTACCGCAGGGTGCATAGTAGATGACGTCCCCTTTGATACGGTCACCCGGTCCCATCTGGCGGACTATTATCTGCCGCCTCCAGCCATGGAGAAGAGGCTGTCGGACTGCCATCTCGTCCGTTACGTGCAGACGTTTCTTTTTGACAGCTGTTCAGACAATGGAAATGAAAACAGACTTAATGATTTGGGGTCCTAAATTTTTCTTAATTGTAAGCACCTCCCCATCCTTGCAATTAAGTGTTCCTCTATATCTGTGAAGAATAGGTAGAAGAAATGTTAATCTATGACCAGAAGAGGGGGCACTAGAAAGAGTTGTAAATTTTGAGTAATATCAGAAGTGATCAGGTGGGCCTGAGTTAATGGTTTGCTGCTGTCGTTAAACTTGTTAAAAAGGCACCACAAAGATTTTGCGAGACCAACTTCGAGGGAAAATCACCTGAGTTTTGATGGCAACTGATATAAAGCAAAGAGAGAGAAATATTTTCTACCCCTCTCATGGTTCTCACAATAAACCGTGCTATTAATCATTTTACTCAACCATATCATATCTTGGTCATGTTTCTCATAAGGGGAAATTTTGTGAAAATCTTCACATTCCCCCTCCCCCCCCCAAAAAAAACCTCTTTGACTTACTGGTTGCAATTAATTCGGCAACTATTGCTACGGATCAGAACACACTATGCCATAAAGCATACATAGGCTATTTTGTGTTAGTATCACTTCAGACTACTCATGTTATAATAATATGCAGAAAAATAGCTTTGTATAGAACTTTAACAAAAGCAGAGCAAATTGCTACATAGTCTTTGTAAGCATCTGTTTCACCAATATGCATTCAAAATACTGTAGTGTGCTTAGATACTTGATGACAAAGAAATGGTTTCTCCTTTCTGATTGGCTACTCGCTAGGTCACAAAAGTTCAACACAATCTGAAAATCTATTCCTATATTGTTTCCAGAAAGACTATCATTTTGAACAATTCACCAATTATTCCCACTGGTCCATAAAATTCCATTGTTCTGTAAAATTTCATTGTTTCCTTCAAACTCCTGATTGTTCCCAAAATTTTCTTTGTTCCCTTAAATTCCATTATTTCAAACACAAACTTGTAGCTCTTTCTAATCACTTGAAATCACTGCACAGCCTAGACTAGGCTTATATTCCTTGCCATCTCATAAATGTATATCAGGTACAGATATATCTTAACAATGTCTTGCTTTAATACTTAAAAGAAAGATTTGTTTTATCTTTACTTGAAGAAAGGACTTTTGATTAAATGGGTTCATATCTGTCTTTAAGGCAGGTACCATTGTTTTCATTTGGTTTGTGGTTATCGTTGGGGTAACTGGCCTCAAATTATATGAAGGCCTATAAAGAAACCTGCCCTCAATGATATGGTGTGAGAGATGTGCGGCACGACTTACGCATTAGCACCATTGGTATACGTGGGTCGCCATCTGCTTTTCTCTTAAGGGTAAAGCGGATGGGTGTGACCGCTGCGGCACTAGCAGCAGCACTGCTTGGAGCTGCCACCATGGCGGGATACATGGCACCTACGTTGATGTCACCATTGGCATAGGTACCATCTTCTAGTTTCAGGCTGTAGTTCTCACCTGTTAAGATGTGAGATGGTCAAATGGTATTCGACGAGAAGCCAATAAAAAAAAAAATAGCAGAAAGGACGAGTGGTTATGAAGCAAAGGGGCATCACAGAAGCAAAGGGGCATCACATGACGAAAAGACAGGTAGCATGGATATAAAGAGTTAATGAAATTGCACTATATATATATATATATATATATAAATAGCTGAAAATGGTAAAACTAATAGGTATTGTCAGGTTTCACCTGAACAGAACAGTGTAGCCTGAATACCAGACAATTATCGTAGTGAAATGGTGCCTAGTTGTGACTCTCTCCTCCCTCTTCCCATTTGAAAATACATTCCCAAAGCCAAACCCAAAGAATTAATCAGCCCTGGAAACAATTTCACCCCCTCCACCCCCTCAAACAAAGAGCAGGCAACTGTTGTTATCTATATGCCTTCACCACACCACATCTTCTATGTCTTGCCCTGAAGTTTGCCCTCATAGCTTGTCTCTTTGCTACTAAATGCCTTAAGGGACGACCCAACATTCTTCAAATCAATATCTGTTCCAAGTTTGAAATATGAATTTGCATACATCACAGAACCGAGACAATCTCCAACCACTGCCATTGCTTGCTAAGGTTGAGCATACTGTGTGTCTCAAGTTTAAGTAAGAACCCTTGTTGAGGTGATGAATATTCAGTTTGCTCTGACCAATCTCATTGGTGTATTTAAAATCTATGTTAATGATGACCTCTGCAGAAAACTTTTTCTTTGGCATGATATGAAAAATGCAAAAGAGGTTAGAGTGACCCTTTATGAACCTTATGAAAGTAATGAAATGTTTATAAATCTTGTGTGAGCATCCTCCACCAAGTCAAAGGTCATACCTGACTGAGAGCCGTCACTGTCCGAGTTCTCCTGTCTCTCGGAGTAGCCTCCTTCCTCGGGTGACTCCTGGTTGACACCATTCACTGCTGCAAGTTGTGACTCCGAGATTTGCATGACAACAGACGGCCTCGGGACCATCGTGGGGAGATCAGACCCGTATGGATCATCCTCGTCGACGGTATTATCGTCTGGCAGAGTCTGGTTAAGATGGAGAAAAATTGAAGATCCATGTTTCATCCAGATGTCATCAAAAATAAAAGCGACATTCCAATTATAGAAAGGAATATTCATTAATACAATAAAACTCAAGTCAGTAAAAAAACTATCAACTTGTAGTAAATTTGGATTCCTCAAATATATCACTGATCATTTGAATATCTTTCCCCTTACAGTACCAGAATATTCCTTCAGACATACCCCATCTCCTTTGCCCTCCGACGCTGCTTTTCGATGCTCCCTGTGGCTGTGATGGTGTTTCCTCTTCCGCAGCTTTCCTTCCCTGGCCGTCTCTGGTAGTCCGCTCTTTGACTTCTTCTTCTTTCTCTTCTTCTTCTTCTCCCTCCGTTCCTCCTTGTGGTGCCGGGTCGAGGTCCTCACCGGGTATTCCTCTCCCCCTGGGTCCTGGGTCTTCTGCATCCTCAGCTGGAACTGTTGATGCTTTATCTCCTTCTCAAAGTGAGCCGTCAGCTCCGCTACCCGCCTCCGCTGCTCCTCCTCGTGCTGCCTCTGTTCTTCTTCCCTTTGTAGTTTCATCTTCCCAGAAAGACACAACAAATTGAGATATTAATATTAAACTCACCTGTGTAACAGTATGTGCTTTTACAGGAACCATTGTGCAAATTTTGGATGATGTGTTACTACCATGGATTTGTTAGGCATTGCTAAAAATCTACTGCATGCTACAGCTGTAAGCAACATGACATACCAAAAAATAACAATAAAACAACAAGGAACTACCATCTACTAACACACAAAACACACAAAGATTGGTTTTATTACCACAATTTTCCTTACCCCCTACCTAAGCCACAACCCCCCCCCACCCCTGGTAGCAATGGAATCAAATTAAAATAATTTAGCATCATCTACTCTAATTATCAACTGATTTTGATCAACTGACTCTTGACAAACAAGCACAACATGAAATAATTATTATATTCTGCTCAACATTGACAAATGAAGGCTTCCAGTTGACGAAAGAAATATGTTATCCTGAAAAATAATTTCAAAGGTACAGTTGGACAAGGGATAAAACCCTTAAATTTTCCCTCTTCCTCCTCTCCTCTCCCCTCACTGTCCCCTCACTGTCCCAACACTTTTCAGTCTTATTAAGAGCTTTTAAACTCATCAAGGTCCATGAAAATGAAGAAACCTTTCACATTTTACTACTTTTCTTTGGCAGTAAAACTTTCATTGTTCGTTTCAGGGCAAAAGGAAGATTTCCAAAGTTTTGAAAATCTCATTAAACAAAAATGCACCAGCAAAGTTGGAGGCCAACTGAATCATTATAACTGTGACATGTTGTTAAAAGTATTTGATAAAAGTAGAATATCTTTCCAAGGACAAATACCCCAAGCCATCCCCATTCTGACTCTGTCTTTACATCTCAATATCTGCAGAAATGGCAGAGAAAGCTCCCATAAGCAAAAATTAATAGACATTGAAGTTAGTATGCTTACCATGGTTTAGTGACATGCAACAACAAAGTTGGAGGTGGGGATGGAAGATGGGGGGGAGGGGATATGGGTCCTCTCTAAATGTTAGTCCCCCTTGATTCAACCCTACATACATCTCCATACAAATCACCAATGTTTTCCCACCAAGTCAATGATTCTATATCGTGCATGAGTATCTGGGTATGTTGTTCTAGCTATTAAATGGGGTTTGGGGGGGGGGGGTTGGTATGAACCATAACATGTACCGATGTGACCAAGCCATGTTATGAGACACAAATGTATACTACCCTCAACCTTACAATCTGGGTGTCTATGTGGGTTAATATTCAACTTTTTAGATGACCTCAGTTAGAGAGATATTAATAGTTTTTAGTCCAATACAGCAAAATTTGTGTCCCACAAATTTATTGTTTAAGCTTCATTCTTTTATTTGCAAACATTTTGTAGTTAATGCATGATTTTATCCTTCCATGGGATCTTCCCTTTCTTCAACAGTTGAGTGAGTATATTATATGTATATTATAATATTCTCAATGCACAATGCAACTTGACACAAAGGCTACCAGTTTATGATAATCATGATAAAGTAAACATCTACAACCCAAATCTTGGCTTAAATTAAGTATGCAAAACCATAAAGCAAGTGGAGACCAACCATGTAGCTCATTCAATATCCTGAGTTTGGTCTTTATTCTGTTTAACAGCACTGAAAACCACACCATGAGTTCAACCAGTGGTATAGGGTAAGGATGCAATTAATGTCCCAACAGTTGTTTTGGAGTATAAAGCAGCCCTCAACCAATTAGTCCTCTGACTCCACAACTGCAAAACAGGTGCGTTTCTTTGGATCTAATATTTTGTTCACATATTTAAGACTGTGCCTTATTAAATCTATGTGATACCTCTATGGGGCAATGAACAAGTCAAACATTAAGACTAGCTCTGAAGATAATAGCACACTATATACCTGATTTGACCTACAAAACATCCTTTCACACTTCAACCTGTTCCTACATCATGATGGAACAATATTGACTGACCAGGGAAAAATTCATTCACACCCACCCACTGAACCAGCTTATATAAGACTTCCTCTCAAAATGAACAGAATGTCTTCAAAATGTATCCCATATCTACATGTTGCATCCTACCAATAGTTACATTATTCCGCCTCCCCTCCACCCTCTACTTACCGCCTTAAGACATTACCCAATTGAGTAGATAAACATTACCCTACTAAAACTAATTTGCTAGCCATGCTTTCAAACAACACCACTCATTTCAAATGATGCACTGTTAATTGTATTAATTTACTACCTGTAACATGTATCTTCCCCACTCCCTTGCAGTTGTTGGCCACTTCATGCTGAATGTATTGCTGTTTAATTTGATATTGACTAACAATTTAAAGAGCATTCCTTAAATTTGATGCAAAACTATCCACCTCTTTACATGGATCTTTAGAGTAACCCATATTGTGATAGCAGCACATACACAACAAAGGTAGTATGAAGGATGTGAAATTACTTCGCACACCTTCCATTTCACCATAAAAAAAATTGTTCCAAGGTAAGTTTTCAAAAACACATAAGTAAACAAATAAAAGGTTTGTCAAATTTTGCCAGACATAATTTGTGCAGGTAGACAGAATATTGTGTGAAAATCATCTTGTAACGTTGCAAATTTTTGGACATATTCAGAAGACATCTATCTACAATCGTGCTTAACATACTAACTGAACCATCATTATTCTAAACGGTTATCACTAAACCATGTAACCCATTCCTGGGAGTGTCGTGTTAGCAAATTTTGTTTTCTTTGCTGATATTGTTCCCCTTTTTGATCAAATTCAGAACACCCAGTCAAGAAGATATGATGCAGGACACTGGTTCTATTTTAAATTTCCAAATGCTGACTTCCATGTTCCTGTGTTGTTGAGGAATTTCTGTCTTTTATAGACCTAATGTTCCTCATGATTTATTTGTTGCTTCTCCCACACATATAAAAACTGGAAAACAGCATAATATGCTTTAAATGTATCAAAATGTAAACTTATTAGTCAAGTGTAGTGCATGACATTTTCCAATCTGCGAGAGACGGGATGGGAGAAGGGACCAGAGGACTGTGGGGTGGGGGGGG
>KN889737.1:20368-31742 GCA_000934455.1 Apostichopus parvimensis | reverse complement strand
GAACCCATATAGATTCAATATATTCCTGCAGGGTGTTTAAATGGTGATAGAACCCATATAGATTCAATATATTCCTGCAGGGTGTTTAAATGGTGATAGAACCCTTAATAGGTTCAATATATCTCTGCAGGGTGTTTATATGGTGATGGAACCCATATAGATTCAGTATTAATCGGCCTGTGGGATCTCCCTCAGAAAACAAGAAGCACAGTGCAGGCGCGTAGCCAAGGGGTGGGGGGCGAAGGGGGCAGCCGCCCCCCCCCCTTGAGCATTTTTTTTAATGTTTTTATGATATCGCTAGTAATTTCAAAAGAGAAAATGCTAAGATGCAACTTACAAGGCCTGGGAAGTGCCATTTCCAGCGATCTGGGAGGCATTTTCAGCCAAAATTTACTTGTACGCTTCGCGCCAACACATGGTGGCGCTACGCTTAGATAGTATGCAATGCCGTATCTACGGCTCTGAAAATTTTTCTACATTTTCGCCCCCCCCCCCCTTGACAAATTCCTTTCTACGCGCCTGGCACAGTGGGAATATTTTAGCAATTTTGGGGCTTTTTTGTTTGTGTGTATGTTTGTTTGTTTTTGTGACATGGTTGTTGAAGTAGAGAGATTTGAAAAATTCTTGGATGAAACAGCTGTCATATTAGTTGCGGTTGCAGTATGTTAAACTTTCACTGCTCACCACTTCTTCTTCCAAATCTAAAGGGTTATGGTGGGTAAATTTGTACGTACCATAATAATACAAGTCATCAGCTGTCTTATAGTGTCTATGACACCCTCGCCTTATCGGATAGTTGACACTTGCAAAAAGTCACTTCAGTGGATACGTTTTGGAATCTTTTCCGTGGATGAATGTTTATTATTATTATAGTTAACCCAGTCCTACGAACTACGTAACTTGTCCAGACGGACTACTTTCAACGTGACATTAATTTAATAAAGCGTCCGCTTTTCTCCCTCAATCGAGGGCGACATTTAAGAATAAAAAGATCAAATATGTCTCGTGCACCAATGAAGGAACTGTCGTCTATTGGAATACGGGCTACACTTCGGCCTACCTTCGGTTAGCTGATCTTACCTTGCGGGTTTATTGAAAGTTCGGAGTGCGAAAGGCTAGAAATTACACAGATTCGATTACTTAAAAAAATGATGAAAAGTTCCAGTTGATTTTCTGTTGATTTATTCTCTTCTTCTTCTCTCAAATTGATATTGAATTATGGTAAAATAAAATTAAACTCAAGCGATAAATTAGACGGCCGCTGCTGCAACAAATTGTGAGACCAAAACGATTCATGTGATTATTCAGATCAGCTAAGCATGTGCACATACGAAGTCGCCATATTAGACTAGACGAGTGAGACTGCTATGGTGGGATCATTTTTCATTGGTCGAATAACAACATACCATAATATATTACTATAAATTAGCACACTACTCCAAAGAGCCAATCAAAAGTGTCGTCATGAAATGTAATGGGCTGGGTCTATATTACTTAACGTGAAGCTTATTTTATTGCTTCTAATAGCGTAACAAAAAAAATCCAAATTTATAAAGGTTTCAACTTTTGCTAAAGTCATTTGAAACTTGACTTATCAAAGTGGATGAATATCATGAAATGAAGTATCATGAGGATTCATAATGCAGTTAATGTAATAAAATGGTGACATCTTTAGTACAAATTACCAAAATCAGTAAAAGAAGCTGCGTTCATCCATGTTCAACGAAATTGTTTCCAACAGCCCTATCAATATCCTATAGCTACAGGAATTGTGAGTGAAAAATCAATGACGGTCAACAGGTGTGGGAGGAAGGTAGATTTCTTTTCTCTAGGGCAGCCTCCGTTCAATTGTCTTGTTCTATAATTGTCTTGCTCTATAACATTCTTTTAATGCCGTATTGTATAGAGTCAGAAGAGCTAGATTCAGCTCATGAAAAGAAATCTGCATACCGGATTAGGTACATATTCAATTGTGAAATACAGATTTGATTCTCCATTCGTTGACCCCTATACCGATATATTCTATAAGTTCCAAGAAATTAAATGAGACATCCAAACTTCATTACTCTATGTAATAGAGATAACAGTTATGAAACAACGTCACACAGACAGGTAAGAAAACTATTTCTCCATTTGGGAGATATCACAGATTTAATATTTTTTTCACATGCAATACGAAGACTTGATCAAGCCTAAATATATCATCATGGAGCCACGTTTGCTTCAAGTCTTTGTTTATGTTTTACATTATTTTTGGCATTTTGGTTGATTTTTTTATTATGATTTATCCAGATTTACAGAATGACAACGCACAGACAAGACTATTAATGTAGGATATTCACAAAACGGTACAAGACTTTTCTCAGCTGTTTCGAGGACTTGTTCTTCATAAAGATCTATGTCATGCAAAGATACAGGTAAATGTATGTATGGGAATGTATGTATGATTTCCCTTTATTTTTTACCTTTTTGGTACGGTCCCTTATCTACCAACAACGAGAAAATAACTTTAGTCGCCAACTTAGCAAGCAAAGAAGTTTCACAAGATCAGCTAAAGATATTATATAGCGCATAGGACGCTAAAATCATGACTGCTATACTATACTTCCTACCAGAGATATTTCACAACTTCGAATGCACTTGATTCTTGACTTCTTGCTTAAAGCGAAGCCGGACTGATTTGTCTTTTGTCTTTACCGCAATAGGAATATATATTTTCATGTATGACAGATAAGGTACACGCAAAAAATTTGTGATAGTCCAGTATGATTCTTCATTCATTCTTTCCATAATCGCTATATCTTGTTAGAAACACTATAGTTCCCTGTCGTTAAATGTAAATTAACATCATGGCCTATATCTGCGTCATACTTTGCTCGTTCAATTTTCTGTCTATGATGCAGGTTAACTCATAATTTAGTAGTACCGGGAGAGAAATATATTCCGACGGTCGAGCTCGATCAATAATGGCGATCTCTCTTTGGGGGCTGTGTCTGATTGGTTTCGTAATGACGGTGGTGTTTGCGGTACTCTTCGGCTTCGGTACTACAGAGATGTGTGAGCTAACGGCTAAATTCCTCCCAGAGAAGGATTATTCCGAGAATTCACAAAGACTGAGACATTCTAATCTCAGCAGTAGCGAAGTCTAAAGTTGTAAATATACTTGAAATGTTACCGCGCACTCCGCCAAAAAAAAAAATTGCCTGTACAGAGTCTAGAATTTTTATGTGTTGACTATTATTCTATGTAATCCATTTTGGGAATGGCTAACGTTGCTTTGGATGACAGTCTTGGATATTATAATACTTGTGACGTGAAATATTTGTTAATGAACCAATCAGAGCAGCACTTACACCATCATCAGCAAATTAAGAGAAATAAATCGCATCCTGAATGCAGTAAATGTGAAAGAGCCATGTGCGACCGTGTAGGAGATAAGTTTTGCATGGCGCTCTTCATGAATAGTGAATATAAGTAGTTACAGTACACAATGTAGACTGCTCCTGAATGATTCTTTTACCCTGATCATGTGTATTTATTCCGTTCTCAAGTGACTCGTGATAGTTAACTGGAACTAACAACGACATGATGCAGTCTCCATGTAGGGCAGACTTCGTGCCCAGACTCTATGTTTGGTGAAAATTCTTCAAAAGCCAGTTGGTACAAGAAATACGTGTAGAACCTACTACTACGTAGCCACAATAATCCATTTTGGTGGGCAGAGATAGAGTATAGCCTTTTACCGTGCTGCGGGCTAGCCCCACCCCCCCCCCCCTACACACACCTCTGCGTCACGTTATCTCGAAAGGGCTTAGTGTCCTACAACTATACAGGGCTTACAGCAAAAAACAACAACAAAAAATAAGTTTTTCACGCTTAGTTGCCAACCGTCTTTAATTATTGGCATTTCCTCAGTCAAAGTCACCTCGATACACCATTAAACGGAGGGAGGGCGGGCCAGGGTGAGCTAGGGGGTTGAGGGCTGGAGATGTTTTCATTATTGTTATAAATGTGCATAATTGTTTTTCACTGATATAATAAAGACCCTTCCACAGTTGCAGATGTTAAGTTTGATAGAGTTTTGTATATCTACCAATGATAAAACAGGTTCCCTTCACCGTGTTGAGTTACTTGTCATGTTGAGTTACTTGTCATGTTGCATAACCATTTCGAATTTAAAGAGAAATAAATCAGGGCTCGGTATATATTCAAATGAGACGTCAGAGAGACTGATTGTCATGTAGAGAACACGTGATACGAATATCGTATACGGTACGAATGAAACTAGAGTAGCAATGCTGCAGAATCCCACTGCTACTGCTGTGTTTGTACGTAGATACACAGTATTGCCGCGAGGTATTGCATAGATGGAAGTCATTTAAGGCATGTTCTTTGTATTAGACATTTTACTCATAGATTATAAGTTATAACACCTTATCTTCAGAGTCAAAAGCAGCAAACTCCAGGCTTCATGGGTAGGTGACTTATCTGTATCTTGCAGGCTAGAGGTATATCTCGTCACATTATCCAATTCTGTTACATAGTTATTCTGTCAAGTGTGTCAGTAGCTCCTTGGTCAGTTCTGAACGTGGTACCTTGTGGTAGCGTCTTCCTTTGTTTACCTCATCACACCTAACTATGCTCGTGGGTATTGATATGAATCAGCAACCATGTAAGGTGGTTGATAATGTCGTAAACCTGTGTGTGCTTCATGCTACGGAAATGCCATTGAATTTGTCTCTCACGTTATTGCACCATGCAAGACTAAGTTACTTGACTACACAATATAGTTCCAAGTGACAAAGGTTTGGTACGAACAACCTAGCAAAAACGATGGACTATGTTGCCGTCAAGCATTACAATATCGCAGTACATTTTGGACGTATTGAAACAAAATGTCTAAACCAATAATGTGTAGATCGCAAAAAGATGAAAGAATGAATACAGGTAAACCGATAGGTTACTCTCTTTGTAAAAGGTAACTAATATGCATGGTAGAGATTACCTAAATACCATAATGCGTAGACTGTGCTGCAGTTTAAAGAGTTGCCTAGACTACGATGAAGCGTTGACTGCACAGGATAACACCATTCCATCTATTTGAGATCATGTAAATTATTGATACCATTTGTATCAGAAATATACACAGATTGATATTTCTATTCATTCCAATGAAATGCCAGGTAGGTTTCAGTTTATTTTAAAGCATGTGAAAGAAAAGCTATGAGTGGAAAACTTTGTAATCTTTGTCTTGCAAATTTATTATCTGATTTTATCGGTCGTATAGTGGTGATACAGTCTGATTACAATCTATTTTGAAAGTTGCTGCTTGATAGGAGAAAATCAAAGTATAACAAAAGTGTGTCTTAAAACATCATATACCGACTTTGAAGACTGATGATGTAGTGTGCAGTGTACCTGCATTCGAGTTTTCTCTAAAGCCTTAAAATATAATTATTAATATAAATATAAATCTAAATGTCAACAATGTGATGTGACATGGAATACTTAGATTCCGAACTCTACAGTTCATGGAAATCGAGGTTGGTGTTACCTCGCCTGATGGAGATGTTCCAATTCCAATGGTTGAGGACGAGTACTTGTTAAATCTCACTATTTCATTTTGAGGATTCTTAGGTTTCATTAAATCGTTCCATTAATGAGTTTGAGTAAATGTTGTATAATACACAGGCAAACAGCTTCTCACATCTCAATATTACCTATAAAAAGACTTAAGTAACTGGTACCATATCGTTAGCGCATTGGATGTGTTGCCCAGCGGCGTAACGATGGGTCTGGGGCACTGGCGGATCCAAGGGGGGGCCAAGGGGGGCCATGCCCCCCCCAAAAGGTGAGCCAAAAAAGTGTTTCCGAACATCCGCTAAATCATATGATTGGAAATTAAACAAATCGAGAGGAATAGCAGCACTGGCGGATCCAAGGGGGGCCAAGAGGGGCCATGGCCCCCAAAGGTGAGCCAAAAAAAGTGTTTCCGAACATCCGCTAAATCATATGATTGGAAATTAAACAAATCGAGAGGAATAGCAGTGGTAGACTAGTCTAAACCTTTTCGTTTTCTGGTTTAAAATTAAATGTATGAGCATGAGGATTTACAGTTTATCACCATTTTGCAGTTACAGGCTGGTTGTAAGAAATTTATCAGGCGCGGATCCAGGGGGTCCAGGGGGTCCGGACCCCCCCTGCTCTTGGCCCCCCCAAAAAAAAGAGAAAAAAAAAGAGAAAAAAAAAAGAGGAAAAAAAAGAGAAAAAAAGAGAGAGAAAAAAAATAATTAAATTAAACGCCAATTTTAAACATGTAGGACGTCTTACAAGTCAGCAGGTGTGTCTTTTCTGTCAAATGAACTATAGTGTGCACGCGTGCTACACGTGCCAAAAATGCCTAAAAATCTCAATTTTCAGACCATCTCAACTCATCTGATATGTATTACCATATTTCATAGATTGTTTTTTTCTCATCAATTGAGAAATTGCAGACATGAGATCCATGTTTTCAGGCTAGGTACATGCAACTTAGAATATTCGGGAAGTGCCGTTTCCGGCCATCTGGGGGGTTTGTAAAGCCAAAAATTTTCTGGTACGCTCCGCGCCAACCGATGGTGGCGCTCCGCTTAGATAGTCTTACGTTCAGGCGCGGCTGGACCAGTCAGACCCCCCCCCCCTGGCACAAATCCTGCATCCGCCCCTGATTTATATACCTATGAGAAATAAAATTTCTGGAGAGAGATGATCCCAACTTTGTTTTATAAATATTTTAGAAAATTGCACCTGGGAAACATCTTTTTTTGGAGGAAATTAACATCACCATTGTACACTTTTGTCGCACCAAATTGCATCTGAGGGCATTCAGCAATAGAAAATTTTCCAAAGGGGAGGGGGCACCCCCTCCCCTTAGACCCCTCCCCCATATCACTCTAATGCCACTTTGGCCCCTCCCAAACAAAGGCCCTGGATCCGCCAGTGGTCTGGGGCCCCTGGGTCCAGGGAAGGAAGGGCTGCTGCGGAGAATCAACCGATGTGCGCGCAGCGCACATCACGAGCGCGGAGCGCGAAGTCCCAAAGGCGTGGGTCCAGGGCCCGCCTTAGGGCCCTGGAAGCTCTGGGGTTCTACAAGCTCTCTGGTGCAATCTAAGCCGTATATGGTACATTTCGTGGTGATTTTATCGACTGAGATTTTGGGGAAAATCTGCGTTCATAGACACATTTTTGGTCCGCCTTGTCTGTCATACTGGGAACATGAAAAAATGTGTTGCAAAGCTAGAATACATTAAGAGATTGAAAGGACAAATAAGACCAAATGACCAATGTCCAATTAACATAAACATGTATATTTCCACCCGTGGCGTAACTCCTGTGGACAAATGGTATCCAAGTTCCCGAGAACTTGGAAAGGCTAAAGCTTGAATTTACTGAGCCTGGCCTTCTTGTCAGCAAACATATCGATTAGTCCATCTATACAAATTCACATACAAATCCACACACAAATCTTAGGCATCGGCGATTTGGCCGATAGCTGAGGAAAGCATCAGCCAAAGGGGTTCAAAATATGCCAAATTTGTGTCATTTGGCCAGTTATCGGCCAATGTCATGTGGCAACCCTGACCGAGAGCGAATTCATTGAAATTAGAGGCGCTATTTCGCTATAATATGTACCAGCGTAGCCTATCAAGTTCCAGTGTGTACCTCAGGCTCTTGAGTCAGTCGTGCGGAAAGAAGGATACGAGATTTGCAGTTGCAGGGGCATATGATTGATAACGAACGTATTCACGCACAGAAAAATATGTCCATTGTCTCGTTTATAGTTTCTTTTCCAACGAAAACGTGCCGTTTCAACAACAAAAAAGGTACCCCTCTTCTAAGTTCTGTACATCAGTGCAGCGGGGCCCCCTTTGGTCGGGGGCCCCTGGGTTTGCCCCGTCCGAGCCCATAGGCGTCACGCCGCTGGTGTTGCCAATGTAAATATAGACACAGAGTTTAATCTAAATGCCTACAAAACTTGTCGACTCTCTCAGAGTACCGGTAGCCTGATATGTAACAGGGTTCGGTGTAATCCGTTGAAGGACTAACGGTAGCCCTATTGTACCCGCTGAGGAAGCACTGATGATCAGAATCTTTGTAATCGAAGGAGCAACATCCCTCAGTCTGGGCACACATCATCCTGCAGGCTTCAAGATCAGGCACTTCCAATTCATTCATATTGTGACTTCGAATGCACGCATCCAAGTCATCTGTCCACGAACCAAACTTTACTCTTTCAGAATATGTCATGTCGGGACTGTAGCACGGTTGATAGTAGTCACTAGTTGGCCGGATTGTGTCGCGATTATAACGATGAAGATTACACAGGCTGTCTTTGTGTTCGATCGAGAGACACGTGAAAGCAGTTTCATTTACGCAAAAATCTTGACAAGCGCTTAAGGTCGAAACAGAGTTGTCATGCACTACATTGTTCATTCGAATGCAACCCGGAACTGCTTCACTCCAGTAGAACTCTGAAAAAAGATGAATAGATCAGCTTTAGGTTAATAAGTAATAACGCCATAAGGAATAACGTTGGTAAAGCGTCACAGTTGTTTCACAGGCTCGACACAACCCCGAAGAGCCCTTCTCAATTGATCAGAAGAGAAACACATAGATCTTTTTGTATTTCGTCTAGTTTTGAATTAGTAACAAGTTTTGCCCTCATCCAGAATAATGTGTCGTTGCTCCCTTTTAAAGCATGAAAGTCTGTAACGAAAACAGCCCATTTTAATGTAACGTTGCTACCACACGCATAAGGTTCCAGGATTAACTTTAGCTGACACTTTGGATGGGACGGGGCGGGTAGGACACTGCGATTTTTTGATCAGCCATAACACGACAAGAATTTTAAAGAGAGTTGTATTATAAAACAGTATAGACACAACCTTGATATGTAAGTAAATGGAACAAGTAGGCGCAAGCTAGATGTTGCAGGTTGGATGCTGCAAATTAAGTGGTACTTTTGACGAAATTTACGTTACGTACGAAAACTGTAACATTACCGGTCTTAGTTTTAAATACAATTGCATATGCTTATTCGCAATGCGTCGTCTCATTTTTCGAACCAGATTGTTAATAATTACGGACCCGGACGTGGGGGGGGGGGGAGGGTGGGGATAATTAGATGTAAGGAAGTCCTGGGGAACGGATTTTTTTGAAAGATTTTTGTGACATAGAGAGTGCCCAGCTAACAATGATTCTATATTTCGCCCTTTTGAAAAAGGTTCGAAAAATTGTGATGTCTCTTTATGTTGCACTGTATATCATTTTATATCTTTATGCATTGTTTAATGTGCTCAAATATTCAGAGGTCGATTTGACTGGTACGCCAGTAAGCTATTTCGTTAGGGAGGAGAGCATATAGAAATGATCAAGTGTCTCAACAAGGTAAGTTTTCTCTGACTGACTGTGCTATTTATAAAATTTAAAATAAATAAATACCTGTATCCGTCTTTTCTGAGTACTGAAAACCTGAGCGGCAAGGCTGTGTATATTCACCAATATATCGTTTACTTGCACGATTGTTTCGGCTTAACACACAAATTTTATCTCTAGGTCTGAATTCTACTGACAAACATGCAAATTCAGTCTCGTGTTCGCATCTCTTTTGGCAGTCGTCCATATCATCCACCCCTCCCTGATGATTTTAATGATGTAGTCGTTAATGCAACCAGAGACAGGGATCGTCCAGCCATAGTCTGTGGGTAAAACACACGACATGGTTTGGTGTGCGTCGTTGGAATACGAATAATTTATTATTCCTGTCATGAAGTCCTGATGTTAGTTTTGCTGTTATCTACATACGCTAAATGTGATCTCCTACTAAATAGGAGGATTTCTAGAATGGTTGCCACATGTCGTTAAACATGAGGGGTTTGGAGATATACCTCTCCGGCATGTTTGTATTGAATATTTTGTGTGCTTCAGTGCCTCGAGCAGCAGATTAAGTAAAGCAAAGGAAAGAAAAAATAGGTCAAGGTAATTGAAAAAGAAACTGGGAATCGTTAGTCAAAGAGATATAGGATAATTGGACGAAGAAAAAAAACCTAAGGAATTGATGAGGGATGTTTTGGATCAAATACCAATGATGATGAAATTGTTGGCAGGAGGCACAACAGTCAGACTTAAGTCTTAAAGTATAGTAAGTGATAGAAGAGAGTATCAATTAGTGATGGTATTACAAATCATATAGGAATGTTTCTTTGAAGCAGATGGCATATTGAAGAGAAATGGTCATCTAGTAAGGAGTTAGAATAAAAGAGAATATATATGTAGCAGTACTACTGGTGTTAGAGATAAGATACAAATTGACCATGCATGGTATCCCAATTTCGGGGAAAAAACAACACCCAGGCTGATAACGATTTTTATTGGCCTGGGATTGTTAAGGTTGTAGCAGATTTGTGTTAGTCTTGTATAAAATGCCAAAGGACTCCTAACATTATGGGGCAGTAAAGGCACCCTTGATTTCCCTTCCTATATTATACATACACTATTCAAGAGAGTGGGTACGGATATTCTGGTGTCATTGTCAAGATCCAAAATGGGAACAAGTATACATTAGTAATTGCAGATTATGCAACATGATACCCAGAAGTCATTTTAGTTCGAAATATTGTAAGCCAAAACTATTGCACAGGAGATGAATAGAGTATTTGCTGGGGAATAATTACTTCAAGAGAACTTGACAGATCAAGGTACTAATTTTACGTCGAGACTTTTTTAAGGAGACTTGTGAACTCCTTAATATTAACATTATATCCTATCTATCTATGTTACCTTCAGCCCAAATGGACTAGTAGAAAGATTTAATGGCACTCTTAATTTGATGTTAAAGTTTTTTGTTGACCAGGAAGCCACCCAGTTAGACAAACCTGTCCCATTTTGATTGTTAGCATTTAGGGAGGTACCCCAAGAGAGTGCAAATTTTAGTCAATTTGTTCTCCTATATTACAGAAGTTCACGAGGTCCCTTTCGAAATTTTACATGATTCATGATTAGAAGATTGGTTATGCCGATGGCAAAATTGTAATCTCATAACACACTCAGCCCCACGTGAGCACACCAGTCCCCTATTTAAGAAACTCAACTTACTAAAATTGCACGATCTCATTAAAGTTAAGCTTGCATTATTTGCCTACAAGACCTGGAATGGATTACTACCAGCTGCCTTGGACTATTTTTTTCATCCAGTTACAGAGATGTACATAATCATAACACGAGGCATGCTAATCATGCCCACTATAATCTCTACAATACCACCATTGGAACTTTAAGCCTACAAAACCGTGCAACAAAAACATGGAATCTTCTAACGAACGATTCAAAGAGTAAA
>KN889737.1:0-12018 GCA_000934455.1 Apostichopus parvimensis | reverse complement strand
TCTATCTATCTATCTATCTATCTATCTATCTATCTATCTATCTATCTATCTATCTATCTATCTATCTATCTATCTATCTAGCCCAGTTGTAATATAAATATGATAAAGCAATACTCACATTAAAGATGGTAAGCCGTGAAATGAGTAGATTCAACAGATATCTGACATAAATGGAAAGCTAAACATTTATAGCGTTAATAATGTATGCGTTCATTAGGCCATTACATCAAGGCACTTCATCTCGTGCACACAGCCATCAAGTTTGAAGTCAATAGCCCTTAGTTCGTGACACGACAAACAGAAAGATACACAGACAAATTACCTTTTTTGGGCTCCTACCTCCAAAAATGATGAACCTACCGCGTTCTATTGTGTGAAACTGCGGTGGACTGCAATTTGTATTACCACTCTTTCTCAATTGTCGATAAAGCACAATGTCTTATTCCATGGCAATTGTAAAACGGTTATTAGAACCCAATTTCACTTTGCGCTCCATCCAGTTCTACAGCGAATGAAATGTAAACGGTGGGAATTTTTCCATCTAGAATTTCCTCTTTTTTTGGCAGTTTGATCACAGCCATGTCCGATATTAGGCAATTTAGCCTTTCTATCGGGAGCTATATGCTTCTGTTTTATACATTATGCTATTCCAATCACATTTAGTTGAAATATTGAACTTGATACGACCTATGTGGCGTTTTTGACAACATCTAACCAGAATGCAAAATGCATTGAGGTTTCGATGACTTCAATGCACTAGACTTCTGCTTGTTAGTATAACCAGAACTAGCTGTTACAAAACCACTATGGCATGATAAACACAGGTCAGTCTACTGTACGTGGCTATGCACACCTCCACCAAAAACAACAGGGGTATTGTACACAATGTGTTGAATCCACACACCAAGTATTAGAGGTATCCACCATTTCATCGTTAGATATCATGTAAAAGGTTTTTCAGAGTTTGAACGCTGGTGACCTATAGGAGATTTGACCTCACAAGCAATAGGATTCTTTTACCCAATATGGCAAATCCATATACCATGTATGAAAAGTATCCATGATTTCTAACCTGAGAAATCATGTTTAGGATGTTTTCAAGCCTCGACAAATATTTTTAAAAGTACTCGCTATTTGGCGACCGTGGCTAAAAATCTACTCCCCAAATTTCACTCGCCAGTAGTTCTATGATTGTTCTTCAAGTCTCCAAAGTAAAGATCTGCAACATCAATTTATATGAACAAAGGTTAGGGAGTTAGGCAGACTATACATGGTACTACGTAATTGCGCATTGGAAAGTCATGTTTCTTTGCAGTATGAAATGTAAACTTGAAACAATGAAAATCTGAGGTTGTAACAGCATCTATCTTCAAAAAATCCTAGCAGCAACAACAGCAAACTTGTCTCAAAACTCCTTAAATTGTTCTATACTTTATATGACTGATAGCCAGTAGGAAAATGCCTTAAGAAATAATTAAGGAGATGTTTTGCTATCTTAAGTGTATTGTCATTCTGACTGGTATTCTTCACGTTGTTGTGTTCACGAACCCTATTCTACCCAACCATTGCTGGCCTAGACAACATAAAACTGCCCGCAGGCCTAGCCAGGTTTGTTAAAGTTGTCCCATAATCATAAACGTGACGAAAGTCGAACGTTACTTTTAAGGCCTTGCTAAGCTGAAACTGGTGGAAGAGACTACACAAATTAAGATCAACAGCCGATCCAGACAAAAGCTCGTGAACTCACTGCCGAAACTAAAACCGTCTTACACAATTATTTCGCTTTGAGATTGGTCATAGTAAAAAATCTAACTAGACGAACTGTTAAGTTTCATAAACGCTAGCTGGTCACAACGAAACTACCTCCAACCTGAAATAAATACGACGGAAAACGTCCCATAGAACCGCTGTACTACAATGTACACCTTTCTGCACACAAAATAAGGCTTCCGAGCGGCACGTTGAAGCCAATGCAAATATGTTCGTATTTTCAGTTTTTAGATTCTACGGATAAGTTCATTTCCAATTGCCAATAGCCTCCTATTCGTATGAGGCGTAACGCACATGTTTTCTGATAGGCTGGTCTGTGGGAGATACGGTAGCTTATAAAACAAGGTTTCCACAATTTGGCGTCTGGTGACTCCAACTGACCTTTGACCTCAATGAAACCTTGTACTGAACGTGTACCAACTACATACTAAATATGAGGTTCGTCTAACCCTCCCTACTTGAGTTATCGTGTTTACAAGGTTTCCACAATATGACCTCCCCACAAAACAATAGGGTTCTTTTACTCAATGTGGTACTCATATACACCAAAATTTAGATTGGTCCAAGCTTCCCTTCTTGAGATATCGTGTTTACAAGCGAGACGTCACACACACGCACACACACTCCCCGCCTGCATGAAGCATAGGTTACGATTTTCATCGAAACCAAAAACCAAAGATCAGTGCTTAAGATAACCTGATATGTTGTGATTCCTACAATACGGGATGACAGAAGGTAAACTTCAACGTACTAGGCATGCCCTTACTATATGTTCCAGAATAAGAAAGACGATCGAGTCCACTCCTGTTGCGATCCACGGGGGCAGTGTGCGGCCGGTGTGACAGTTTTGAATGTTTTATCCGCTGTATGTATTAGCAGATGACTTTATAGTGTTGTATAGGCCTAGCATGTTGAACACTTAGTGCATTAGACACATTATAAGTGAAGTGCCTGTAATTTATGTACCTTTTTCATTAACTTGAACTACCTGAAGTTAATTCTGCCATGTGGTAGGCTAATAAGTGGTAGGTTAACAAGTGGTTACATGTGGTAGGCTAATAAGTGGTAGGCTAACAAGTGGTAGGCTAATAAGTGGTAGTATAATAAGTGGTAGGCTAATAAGTGGTAGGCAAATAAGTGGTTAAATGTGGTAGTCATAGAAATTGAACTATAGGAAAAATGCTGACACAGTGCATAGCAGTGTGCCTAAGCAGTGAAGCTTTGGAAAAAGTGAGGGCGCTTTGCGTTGTACGGCAAAGAGCCAGATCATTTGTACGTCCTCATAATATATACCTTGTGCATTCGACTTTGAAATTGAATTTGGTTTTACCCGTTTAGTAAGTGCACTTTTAAACATGTTATGGCAACCAGAGTGGTAAGTACTATACTCCTGACTTAAGGACCAACTTTGAAACCCTTTTTCTTCGCCCTAATGACTCGAGCAAGTGGATTGTTATATGCAACTTTTTATGGCTGGAAAGTGTCATTACAGTTGGCACAGTAATTACTGGGAAGCTGTTACACGTTGAACTACGAGCCCGACAGGTGAAAATTTGCAGTAATTAAAAACAAATAACATTTTTTTTTCAATTAAAAAAAAAAAAAAAAAAATCAATTTTAAATTTGCAGTAAGAAAAAACTTGCAGTAATTACTGTGCCACTTGTAACACATGTTACCGTGTTACGAACACAGCGCAGTAGTTACTGATGCACGGTTGTGGAACATGAACAGTAGTTACTGTACTAGCTATGAGTATTGGCTGAAAATATTGCCAGATGCTACACTCACTTAGTGTAGGACAAGTTTGGCTGTCTGGGGAAAGGGGAAGTGGTCTGAGATGACCCT
Organism: Apostichopus parvimensis; assembly: GCA_000934455.1. Lineage (NCBI taxonomy): Eukaryota > Metazoa > Echinodermata > Holothuroidea > Aspidochirotida > Stichopodidae > Apostichopus > Apostichopus parvimensis. Next base: position 8,402 of record KN889737.1, on the reverse strand, counting down.
TCCCTTTCTTTTGTATACTAATTAAGGGTTCTTTTGCAACTAACAAAGAACATTTAATTTCAAGAAATTTCCATACGTTTGTAGATTTATAAACACTCTCTTCATTTTCTTCTTGAAAATGATCATGTAACTGATACTCATTAAAAGTCAATTCTGCACTGGATCCGTGGGAGGTGGGGTGGGAGGTGAGTAGGGGAGTGAGGGTGGGGATGTACCCACTACTGTTAAATATCTTACCAGATGTAAGTCAAGCAGTATATTAAGGTTACCTTTGTTGATATATAAGGTAACTTTCTTGTCCATACGTTCCCAAAGCAGGTATGGCTTAGTTTTTTGAATTTTGCACCACTTTCTTATTCTAAATTCGTCGACTTATGAAGTTTATTCGTTAGTTGTAATCGTACATGTGTTGCCCTATAATATTAATAATATTCTGTAATATTTTGTATAGATTCTGTATATAGTTTATGATGCATTCCATTTATACTGTAATTGATAGTCTAAAGAAAATTGGAAGTTAAGAGGGTACCATAGGGCAAAATAATCGAGTTACTGTATTGCAAAATTTCAAGCTTCAATGTAAACAAATAATCTATGTAATCGATGAAGTAAGCGACGAACTCAGTCGCAGTGGGCCATCTGCCTGAAAGCAGAATGAAGCTTTACGGTTGGTAAATAAAAAAGTTGTCGAAACACTTTCACTATATATTTCATGATTTTAAATGAGATGTGATAAAGGTCTAATGGCCTATATTGTCATGATATTTCAGTACCGGATAGCTAAGCAAAACTTTTTTCAGGTAACTTGTGCAACTGAAAAAGTCACGGGGTGTCATGGAACCGTAACTATTTACCTTGAGGACGTTGACCGCAGTAAATTAGTAGGGAACCACCTACAATATACCTACGTATCCCTTAAAAGGAACTTCACATCCTCTCAGCTTCAGCACCATGTCATTTCGTCTAGAACATATATCCATATAAGGTCACAAAACTACTCGCTTACTGACTCTGCCGCTTGTGCTCAAACCGGTGCGGAAGTCTAACAGGCACGTGATGTCCTCGAAGCGGAACAGATGGTTGTGAAATTAAGTTCTGCCCTGGTAGAAACATTACCGCAATTCCCAGACCCCTTGTTTCTTCAACTTCAACTATTACCATCCATCAAGGATAAACTAACTTATCAAGCTTTTAGCAAGTATTACAAATTTACTATAAACAAACCTTAAAGAGCAATAAATAAAGAAGTTAAAAACAAAACCCTAAGACATCAGCTTGACATTATAAATCAATACTTTTACTTGCCTATTTATTATCATATCTAATAACTGTAGCCTAATCAATCTAAAACAATGGTTTGCCACATCCCCAATCTTTAGAGGAAAGATTTGTTATATATGCTGCTTGCCTCCGATTCACAAAGTATCATACAATAATATTATACCATAAAATAATTTGAAACATCCTCAATGGTAATATTGTTTCAAAGAGTATTATATGGTACAATGATATATTATGATAAAATTACATTGTTAATTTTTTGATATTACAGTACAATAATATTGTATATTACCATGTGAGTCTGCTGCAGCATGTCGGATGGAACCTTACATGTACAGTTCCTTTTGTAGAAAGACTGATCGTGGCATCAATATAAGGTTATTAGTGGTTGGTGGTATGGTAATTATACACTGAAAAGCTATAACAAGCCCAACCAAGATAAACTGGTACTGCGTTATTTTCGGTGCCTTTCTTTTTAAATTAGATAACTTGTCAAGTTCGTCTATTAAAAGAGCGATATTACTTTTTCTTTATATCGTCCTAACTGATTATCATTAATTTGTCTTCCTCATCTCATTAGATGGTGACGTAGCATATATTTCATGGTATAAAGAATAACTACCAGGTGTTAATAGGCCAAGAAAAGTTGCTAACACGTAAGCTGCATGTGAAACGACTTTATAAAATATGTTGATATTTGACATGAAGTCAGACCTTTAAACAATCAGTTTAAGTTTAATACTGAATGTGTTCTTTAGTCGAAACTCTCGAATAAAACGTCTAAATTTAATGATAAACGTCACATTTTAGAGAAAGAATGCAAATCTCTTTAAATAGAACGTCAACGTTTGGAGTTAAAACGTCATTATGAAATGCTGAAATTTTCTAGAAGCAAAAAAAAAAAAAACATCAATATTTCAAAATAAATTGTGAAAGTGTTGAGATAGTATAGTTGCACTTCTAGATCTGTCCTGACGGAAAATATTTTCTAGAGCTGCTTCATCCATCCACACCCTATGATCCCGCAGTGACACCCTTGACACCACATATCCATTGTACATCAATATTTAAGAAGACTCTGTTATCAGCCCATCCATTATTCTCACTGCTATGTCTATAATGTGGACCTTTGCTACACCAAATCTACCTGTACAAAACTCGAGAGCGATAAAATAGCTTGTGACCATGACATAATGACGTCCCCTATGGATACAATTTTGTTGTAGGGGTTGTCCGACATAAAACGCGATCAAGATGTTATTAAATTTCTATTAGATCCATGGCGGAATTCCTCCAGTTGTTTACTAACGAACTGTATAACTAGCACACGGCCCCTTTAGTAGATTTTAGTGTATTGTTAACTGCATTTGATTTTGATTTATACTAATTCTACAGTGTTGTTCACCTTATAGGCCTAGCTATACTTATTTGAACTTCTCCATTGCACCCTCGCATGGCCAGCCAATATATTGTTACATACCTTTTATAATAAACTCACTGAAGGGAACCAACTGAAATACCGCCACACAATATATCTGGATCCAATCAAATCCTTCTAAATTGATATGATGTCGAGAGCCAAGGTTATGCTTGAACACATGACAAAAAGGTTTAAGAATGGTGCCTGGAAGACGAAAACCGTTGTCGGTTTCCAGTCTCATAGTTTGTGCATCTTGTATAACACTTGTTCTGATTTTTCTCCCCAAGATATGATTATGTAAGTCTGCACAATTATCTTTACTTGTTTTTAAATTGATTGGATATAATTTTAAATTCTTATATATCCTTATAGCCTACGTACAGCCAATACATGGAAGGTAACTGGGTCACGCAGGCTTTAAAACTTTGATCCATTGCATACGAATATTGGGACCATGAAAAACAATCGCACGTTTGCCTGACCTTCCTTGTGAACGTTACACTCTTGCGGTTGGTACTTCAATAGTGTGAGTCCAGTAAAGATTGGAACATAGTTTGCATATCTTTCTATGCTGATAACAAGTAGTCTTCCTGATCATTTAGTCTTAAAAAAATTAAAGCAAATAAATCCCGTTGCCATTTCACGGCTAAGTTAGCCTTTGAATAATACCTTTAACATCTTATTACAACACTTAATATGTGTATACACGGCTACGAGTCTTTTCGGTTTAACCACTGTGTAGTATAGATCATTAGATATATATATATCCACTTACCTTCATTATATTACGCAGAACTGAGGTTGGCACCCAAATACTTATATAATCGTTCAGGTTCGAAGCTGTCTCTGTCCCTCTATGGAGCGGTTGTAGCTCCATAGTCCCTGTAGCGGATAATAAGCAATGTTGTATATTGTTCTTACAACACAGATGTAATTATAATTTATGCATTTGTTGTAATGGTATGGTGTTTCTAAATTATGATTATGATTACACGCTTGCTAATATTTCTCCAATTTTCACGTATCTTACAACACCGACCGAATAATAACAATTTCTTTCTTCTAAAGCAAACTCTTGTCATACCAATACACTGCCGCACAAACCGCAAAAAAAAACAGCAGGCTAAAAAACGTGACTAGCTCTATTATTGATCATAAACAAACTGGGTTTCTTAGTAATTGCTTATTGGTAAAAATATGAAATTTTTGCTTAATTTTGGAAAATGCTCTTGATAGTTTTTGATTTGAAATTCATTTTAAAATAATCCTCTTGATTATTTTAATTTTGGTGCTGATTTAAAAGCCTTTTCTATATAAAGTGACGTCAGGTAGTGGCACCACATATCCCAAGCTTTACTTCCCATTCTTCATTCATTCTTTTCTTAATCGCTATATCTTGTTAGAAACACTATTATAGTTCCCTGCCATTAAATGTAAATAAACTTCATGGCATATGTCTGCGTCAAACTTTGCTCGTTCCATTTTCTGTCTATGATGCAGGTTAACTGATAATTTAGTGGTACCGGGAGAGAAATATATTCCGACGGTCGAGCTCGATCAATAATGGCGATCTCTCTTTGGGGGCTGTGTCTGATTGGTTTCGTAATGACGGTGATGTTTGCGGTACTCTTCGGCTTCGGTACTACAGAGATGTGTGGGCTAACGGCTAAATTCTTCCCAGAGAAGGATTATTCCGAGAATTCACAAAGACTGAGACGTTCTAATCTCAGCAGTAGCGAAGTCTTAACTTGTAAAAGTACTTGAAATGTTACCGCGAAATCCGCCAAAAAAAATTGCCTGTACAGAATGTAGAATTTTTATGTGTTGACTATTATTCTATGTAACCCATTTTGGAAATGGCTAAAGTTGCTTTGGATGACAGAATTGGATATTATAATACTTGTGACGTGAAATATTTGTTAATGAACCAATCAGCGCAGCACTTACACAATCATCAGCAAATTAAGAGAAATAAATCGCATCCTGAATGCAGTATATGTGAAAGAGACATGTGCGACCGCGTAGGACTTAGTTTTGCATGTCGCTCTTCATACATAGTGAATATAAGTAGTAACAGTACACATTGTAGACTGCTTCTGGATGATTCTTTAACCCTGATCATTATGGTGGGCCATCAGTCTCAAATCGTGAGGAATCGATTTAAATTGACATATGCCAATTTACTTCGACTTATACCAGTTTCTAGCAGCTTAAATTGACTTCTACCGATTTAAATCGACATATACCAGTTTAATTCGACATGAATTAATATAGTTCCAAGTGACAAAGGTTTGGTTAGAATTGCCCAGTTAGAGGTCTATTAGCAAAAACGATGTGCTATGTTGCTGTCAAGCATTACAAAATTGCAGTACATTTTATGCGTGTTAAAACAAAATGTCTAAACCAATAATGTGTAGATCGGAAAAAGATGAAAGAATGAATACAGGTAAACCGATAGGTAAATCTCTTTTTAAAAGGTAACTAATATGCATGGTATAGATTACCTAAATACCATAATGCGTAGACTGTGCTGCAGTTTAAAGAGTTGCCTAGACTACGATGAAGCGTTGACTGCACAGGATAACATCATTCTATCTATTTGAGATCATGTAAATTATTGGTACCATTTGCATCAGACATATACACAGATTGATATTTCTATTCATTCCAATAAAATGCCAGGTAGGTTTCAGTTTATTTCAAAGCATGTGAAAGAAAAAGCTATGAATGGAAAACTTTGTAATCTTTGTCTTGCAAATTTATTATCTGATTTTATCGGTCGTATAGTGATACAGTCTGATTACAATCTATTTTGAAAGTTGCTGCTTGATAAGAGAAAATCAAAATATAAAAAAAGTGTGTCTTAAAACATCATATACCGACTTTGAAGACTGATGATGTATTGTGCAGTTTACCTGCATTCGAGTTGTCCCTAAGCCTTAAAATATGACTATTAATCTAAAAATAATCTAAATGTCAACAATGTGATGTGACATGGGATACTTAGATTCTTAACTCTATATTTCAGGAAAATCGAGGTTGGTGTTACCTCGCCTGATGGAGATGTTCCAATTCCAATGGTTGAGGACGAGTACTTGTTACATCTCACTATTTCATTTTGAGGATTCTTAGGTTTTATTAAATCGTTCCATTAATGAGTTTGAGTAAATGTTGTTTAATACACAGGCAAACAGCTTGTCACATCTCTTCTTCTCTCACAGAAAACAGGAGAGGAATCTTACTTTCCATGTCACAGTTGTACATTTCTTATATAAACTACTTTAAAAACCTTAGAAGAATTCTCGAGATAAATGAATCATTAAAGCAATATTACCTATCAAAAGACTATATCGTTAGCGCATGCGATGTGTTGCCACTGTAAATGTAGACACACTGTTACAGAGTTTAATCTAAATGCCTACAAAATTTGTCGACTCTCTCAGAGTACCGGTAGCCTGATATGTAAGCGGGTTCGGTGTAATCCGTTGAAGGACTAACGGTAGCCCTATTGTACGCGCTGAGGAGACACTGATGATCAGAATCTCTGTAATCGAAGGAGCAACATCCCTCAGTCTGGGCACACATCATCCTGCAGGCTTCAAGATCAGGCACTTCCAGTGTATTCATATTGTGACTTCGAATGCACGCATCCAAGTCATCTGTCCACGAACCAAACTTTACTCTTTCAGAGTATGTCCAGTCGGCAGCGTAGCACGGTTGACTGTAGTCACTAGTCGGCCGGATTGTGTCGCGATTATAACGATGAAGATTACACAGGCTGTCTTTGTGTTCGATCGAGAGACACGTGAAATCAGTTTCATTTAAGCAACGATCTTGACAATCGCTTAAGCTCGAAATCTGGGCGTCATGCACTACATTATTCAATCGAATGCAACCCGGAACTGCGTCACTCCAGTAGAACTCTGAAAAAGATAAATAGGTCAGCTTTAGGTTAATAAATAATAACGCCATCACGAATAACGTTGATAAAGCGTCACAGTTGTTTTACAGGTTCGACACTACCCCGAAGACCTCTTCCCAATTGATCAAGAGAAACAGACCTTTTTGTATATATTTCGTCTAGTTTTGTATTTTGTATTTGTACCTTTTTGTATTTCGTCTAGTAACAAGTTTTGTTCTCATCCAAAATAATGTGTCGTTTGCTACATTTTAAAGCTTGGAAGTATGTAAAGAAAACAGCTCATCTAACGTTACTACCACACGCATAAGGTTCCAGGATTAACTGTCGGATGCTTCAAATTAAGTGGTACTATTGACGAAATTTACGTTATGCACGAAAACTGAAACATTACCGGTCACAGTTTTAAGTACAATTGCATATGCTTATTCGCAATGCGACGTCTAATTGTTCGAACCAGACTATTAATAACTACGGACCCGGAAGTGTGGGGGGGGGGGGGGTAATTAGATGTGAGGAAGTCCTGGGGAACGGATTTTTTTTGAAAGATTTTTGTAACATAGAGAGTGCCCAGCTGAACAATGGTTCTATATTTCGCCCTTTTGAAAATGGTTCGAAAAATTGTGATTTCTCTTTAGGTTGCACTGTATATCATTTTATATCTTTATGCATTGTTTAACGTGTTGAACTATTCATGGGTCGATATGACCGGTACGCCAGTAGGCTATTTCGTTAGGGAGGAGAGCATAGAAATGATCAAGTGTCTCAACACGGTAAATTTTCTCTGACTGACTGTGTTATCTATACAATTTAAAATAAATAAATACCTGTGTCCGTCTTTTCTGAGTACTGCCAACCTTCTGCGTAACAAGGCTGCGTATATTCACCAAGAGATCGAATACTTGCACGATTGTGTCGGCTCAGAAAACATATTTTCAATTCAGATTTGTAATCTACTGACAAACATACAAATTCAGCCTCGTCTTCGCATCTCTTGTAGCAATCGTTCATATCATCCACCTCCCTGATGTCTTTATCGTTGTAGTTTTTAATGCAACCAGAGACAGGGATCGTCCAGCCATAGTCTGTGGATAAAACACACGACATGGTTTGGTGTGCGTCGTTGGAATACAAATAATTAATTATTACTGTCATGAAGTTCTGATGTTAGTTTTGCTGTTATCTACATACACTAAATGTAATCTAAATAGGAGGATTTCTAGAATGGTTGCCACACGTCTTTAAACATGAGGGGTTTGGAGATGTACTTCTCCTGCATTTTTGTATTGAATATACTTTTGTGCTTCAGTGCCTCGAGCAGCAGATTAAGTAAAGCAAAGGAAAGAAAAATAGATCAAAGTAATAGAAAAAGAAACTGGGGATCGTTAGTCGAAAGAATTAGGAGAAGTAGACGAAGCTAAAGAACCTAAGGAATTGATGAGGGATGTTTTGGATCAAATACCAATGATAATGAAATTGTTGGCAGGAGGCACAACTGTCAGACTTAAGTCTTAAAGTATAGTATGTGATAGAAGAGAGTATCAATTAGTGATGATGTTACAAATCATGTGGAAATGTTTCTTTGAACCAGATATTGAAGAGAAATGGTCATCTAGTAAGGAGTTAGATAAAAGAGAATATATATGTAACAGTACTACTGGTGTTAGAGATAAGATACAAATTGGCCATGGTATCCCAATTTCGGGAGAAAAACAACACCCAGGCTGATAACGATTTTTATTGGCCTGGGATTGTTAAAGTTGTAGCAGATTTTGGTTAGTC
>KN889736.1:2386-39506 GCA_000934455.1 Apostichopus parvimensis | reverse complement strand
CACATTTTAATGAAAAGACAGGAAGTCATCATTCTTCCTTTGTAAATAACGAAATAAAGTTTATTTGAAAATCACTGTTCAAAGTATTTGGTTGGTATCGTCTGCACAGATCCATATTAAGTTTTACACTGTAAAGAACATTACGAGACAGACCTATGTGCTATGCAGGTACAGTGGGAACTTGTACATGAAGGAGTATCGCCTAAAAGTTTCATATTGACTCATCCAAGTCGCCCCAAGTGTACAGTGTATTTTAAGTAAGTACTGTTATGTAACCATAATTGTTAGTAAATAGTGGGAATACTTTTATAGTTTGTACATTCTGCGTATACTGTAGCTGTGTTTTGTGTTTTCATGAAAGTTACTTTGATTCTCTGTAACCTAGCTGTCTGCAACCTACTGAGGTTAATGAATTTTGTTTCTCAATTATAGCTGATAATTACTGTGATTCTGTCGAACCAAACACTACTATAGTACAAACATACTATACCTTATAATAACATATTCAGTAATAGGTGGAGCACCTTGTCTGCTTTTTACAGTATAATTTAGATATTCCGTACCCATTCCAAGCAATCATTACCCGAAATGTATTCCAAACTTACAGTAAAGTGCTGTATAATGTTTGAGCCCTTGTGATGTGTAAAATGAAAGTCTTGTGTATGAACCTTGGCTTTTAAGGTGGCCTCTTATAAATGCTAGAAAGTGTTTCTAAGTGTTTGTGTAACTAAAAAGACAAGTACAATATTGTGAAGAAAGGATATAAATATTCACGAGAACTGTGATTTTCAGGCTTTTGTCATGCTATTATATTGAAGAACAAGATGTCTATAAATTTTGCTTTCAGCAGTTCAGATACTTTTTAGCTACGTGTATATACTAGTCTCTTTTATGCTTGGTTAAAAACTTATTTAGGCCTACAACATTTTTTTTTATCACCAATTTTGCTCATCATGGAGTGGTAGAGTTTGAAGGCTAAGTACAGTAGTACACAATAACAACAAAGTTAGGCCTCATTAGGTTGCAGTGTTAAGTTTGGTTAAATTTAGGAAGACGAGATGATTAGAATAGTGAGAATAAAATGTTAATCAAAAGTCTGATATGCTGATCTTTAGTCTTAATTTCTCTTTTCACTTTTGTGGTGTAGATCTTCCAGTCTGTACTTGTTGTATGTTTATAATATCAACCAAATAAATGTTGATGGGATGCCTTTATCAAAAGTCAGTATCTTAATTGTACTAGGAATAGCGCACACTTATTTTCCTGATTCTCAATTCTCATGTGGTGAATATTTTTAAAATGTAGAACTCTTTACTCCGCGCTCTCTCTCTCGGTATTGCCAGCCAGTCTGTATGTCTTGTAAATGCAAGCTGTAATTCATAGAGAAGCTTTTAGAGAAGTGGATCTAATAACCTCAAAATAAATCTTTCGGACTGAACGAGGCTCATTTTGGAGAAGGTGGCGGTTAGACCTTAAAATTTGTTAAATGGAACTACAATATTCCCCATAGATCTTAAAATGTCACATCTGCTTCACCAGAATACCGTGAAAGTTATTGCATTCTGGAAGGCATTCACATCAAGGTAGCCACAGAAAAGATTTTTTTCTTTCAATGTCTAGGACATTACCTTGGATAGAATTTGTGGCTTTTACACTGCACAAGGAGTTGGATGTTTATACTTCTTTTGAGGAAATCCTGAAGTTCTTTCACTTGAAGAAGATGAGTTTTCTTAATTATCAGCTTCTATCACTCTAAGAGGTTTAAATGCTGACTCATCCCGGCTTCATGAGAAGAGAATCAAATCCAGTCCACTCTACTTGATATTGGTCAGTAATAAAAGAAAGTAAATGGACTCTATGTGACCTCCTCTTGTGGAAACAGATTTGAAGTTGAAAAGAAGTTAGGAAGTCAAAGTCTATTAAGGAACATGAAGATAAAAGTTCTCCTTATATTTATTGTTTTGATTCCTTGTTGAAGGAAGAAGAAAACTTCTGCCGATTTGAAGCTGATATGAGTTTGCTCTAGATACCCACATTCTTGGGCCCCAAATGTTGCTGTCATATTGCTTTACCCTAACCCCACCACCACCACCACCCCTCCCCCCCCACTTCCTTTCTGAGTAATACATGTTCTGGATTCGATCCTTTGTACTACCTCAGCGTACTTTATAAACTTTTGGCATCATAAGGCATTGCCTAAATTGGGTGTATTGGAAATTATTTAAACTAAAGTCAGACAGTTTGGAGGCTGGATATTGACTTAACAACATTGCCGAAAAGTTCTTTATTCCTACCAACCAATCACAGGCTGTAGCTAGGCTGCCATGAAGGTTTTGGGTAATTTATCAATGTATATATCTGAGGTCTAATGAACCTCCATATCTGTTATATACTGAACAAGGTATATTATTTACTATGAAAAGAGATTTACTATGTAAAGAAGGATTCACTCTCAGGATACTCTGTTCCTCCCTCACCTGTCTCCTGAACATGTGCACTTAAATCTAGCCTGAATCTAGCCTATACCAATTAGTAACATTTTCGGCACTGCAGTGCCCCAAATGATGGGAGTGCATATGTTTAGGAGACGTACTCAAACTTATCCTCATTCCACAAATAACCAAATTTATAAGCTTGGGGTATTAGTATATTCTCAAATCTTAAAGTTTGGGTGCAGTTAGCCGGTATCATAGCATAATGTGTTAAAGTTGTTATTAAAGTATCGTGTTCACAATGTCCTGTACCTTTTACAATAGCTATTTCCTGTTGCTAACAACAGCTTGAAAATGCGAGCTATTTTCTGTCGCTTGCACGAAAATTGAAGATGTGCAATCCATTTCCTGTGTCTTTAATACACACCTTGAAGATGCTTGCCATTTCCTGTGGCTTCAAAACAGAAAGTAGATAGAAGGTAAACTATTTCTTGTAGCGGACAAAAATTTCAGAATGAATTTAAATAAAGCTTTATGGTCTGCACGAAAACTAAATCATTACGCTTATGGAACTGTTCATCAGTGTGGGTGATTAATTGGTTCTCACTTGCAATAATAACATCTATCTATTACGAAACAAGATTTCCTAGTGAGCTGGAAGAAGTGGTTTATAATCCTTCAGAAACTGTATCCCAAAGTTACCTATAAAAGCCACAGAGTACAAAATTATAAATTGTTTGGTAAAATTGTGGAACAGAGAAAGAGAAAGTCGGAGATCAATATTTGCTGATAAAATCAACTATCATATTACTTGGAAAATATTTCATTATAATTTGATCTGCCATTTGCAACTGTTTTGACCAATGCAGAGCACTGTCCCTATCTATGTGGTTCCACACTCACTGTATAGTATACTATATGCACACAATGAGTCAGCTTTCAAGCAAACATGTATTGTTGGTTCAATGGGCCAATAACCCAAACATAGATGGTTGTAATTAAACCGAAAGTCAACATCTGATACCATCAGGTCTAAAGTCTGTTTGTGTTTGGGTTATCTTAAGATTTGATCCATTACCAGTTTACTGGTTTACAATTGTGAATGGTTTCTTTGTTAATTGTGAAAGACAACAAGTTTCTGTTCATTCCCAGAATATGTTAACCATTGAATTAGATGGTAAGGAGGGAAGATGCTGTGTGGTTTTGGTGAATCTTTGTCCTCCAGTGGTAATCAGATAATCTTCTCTTGTGGTCACTCACAGACTAGAAGAAGATAGACAGGGATCAGTTCAACTTGACCCCTTCAGCCACATTGAACTCAGTGGTGTGATGGCAAATTTAAAATTTACTATTGAAGGTGGTGGTTGTGGTCAATGAGATTGGAGAGGGTGCTGGCATCATTAGGTCATATCTTGGAGAGGATATGGTAAATGTGGTTTGTTTCATTATACCTGTAAGCCATCAAACGTCATGAAGATGGCATAAAATGTTGAACCATCTCTGTTGTTTTAACAGGATTGTAGAAAGATTCTAAACAGCCAGAGTCTGACAGTTCTTTTAAGATTATTTGTTGTAAAACAGTAATAGTTTAAGTGACTGTTGAGTGAACTCTGTAAATCACATCAGGGGTGTGTCCCCAAATCCAATATTAAAGGAGCATGTTGCATTTAAGTATCACTCCAATTAGTTATGCCTGATCATATGTGATCCTAATGCTACTCCAAACATGTACCAAACATATTTTGCACAAGAAATGGCTCGAATCTTAAACATTTTGCAAAAAGGATGAAAATTTTTGTCAGCAAAATGGCAGTGATTATCTTACGACAAGCCACGCCTATAAACGTTCTCTCTGTTACATATGCATTTCATGCATAAAGGTCATGTCTTTTGCCTCAGTAATGTGCAATACCTATAAATATTATTATTATTATTATTATACCTGTGAAATTCCTGGATTACTGACCGTCCCATAAAATGTACCAGTGTGCGAAAAATATGTACGTACACAGTACAGTGCATTATACTCCTATACAAACGTTATCAAATGAGCGGCATATTGCGTTGAAAATCTGTTTAGTTAACAACAATATACCAGCTTTCCAATAAGTAAACCCTTCAAAATGTAAAATGAAACCTAATTGTACAAAATTGACAATATAAATAAAGAAATCATGACTAAACTCGTCATTAGTTGAGGGAACATCCAAGCTGAAAGTCGGCAATGAATGACTATGCTATAACGTGTTGTCAATCATGAATTGATAAATTGCTATTTTGAAAAGCGAAATTTTCGGAAGATAACATATACAAAAAATTTGCTAATCTCAATTGCAAAGCTTTGAATTTCATTGTTTGATCCTGCTCATGATGTTGAAAAAGTTTCCTAGAAGAGATTTTATATCTAACATTTAGGTAATATCTAGCTTAATTGTAAAACATCTTTTCGTTGCTGTTGTATTCACTTAACAATTTCGTGAACTACAGTATGATGATAGCAATATTAAAAGTATCCTGAGGTTTTCAGAAGAAGTCATTCACCATCAAAGACTACTGCAACCCACCCTTGAAACCTTTGAAATGATCTGCCTTTCTACACTTTATTAACTTGTGACCTCTGTGCATTGTGGCAACTCAAGATGACAGTGTAGGAGAAAGCAGTAAAATTATTCAAAGAATAACAGTTACCCTATCTGCTGACTATGTTACCTAGGAAACCGGTGAAAGGTGGAAGTATTCTTCTGGCATGAGAAGTAAACACCATTAATCAAAGCTCCACTTTAATTGTTGTTTACATTTGGATTGTCTTCCAATGCAAGTCATATAATATGTGACCATAATTAAATCTCCCTATAATGCCATGATGTGATGAAGGTGATAGCTATTGAATGTACTGAGAATGTTTGGTATATGTAGTTTGTCATATAAACATACAGGGTGCAAGAATATGGGATGTTTGGATAATGTTACTTACATTAATGGCAAAGCTCTGTTATGTGAAGAATGAACATGTTAAAGAACATCCATCCACTCTACTTGGCAATGGAACTAGAAATAACTGACCTAGTTTTACCTTAGCAAATTACAAATGGACCAAACTGTTGGAAACATTCTGCAGAGATGTGCAGGATTTTTGATTGTTTTCTTAGTCAGTATTTAAATAACAGCAAACATCATCAGTCACTACATGAAATATGAATGCAAATTTAAAGTATCAACCAAAGCACTGTTATAATATTAGACAAAACACTTCATAATATTGTTGAATGCTTCTCCACAATGACTGAAAACAAAAGGATCAAAGATGCTAATTGATTAGCCTGTTTTGCATTCAGTGAAGGTGATGATTAGTTTGTTAACTTACCCTCCTTCAGAATTCCTTCCTTGTTAAATTATATTTGTTCTCCACACCTTAAGGTTGAGATAAAGATTGGTGTATACTGATCAGACCTGATATGTACAGTACATATTGAAGATTGAACCTGAACAAATTTGAATTTTCCTTTTGTTTTAGGAGTCCAAAAACATTGACATTGCTTTTATCACACTTTCTTGACAATGTTTGAGAGCTGCAAAAATAAATTTGACTTTAGTACTGAGTGTAAATATTTGCTGGTTTATCCAAGGGCCAACCCCAAACAGTACTGATAATTATGTTTGATTCTTTGTTTTGCCTGTGTGAATGAGTAAACCGCTGTAGTTCTGCCCAGACGTTCAACATAGAATTTTGTTAAGAGTGCGATGTGATTTCGAATGTTCCGTCTTTTCTGAAGATTTACCCTTTAAAGTCTTTCAGGAAAGCTTTCATTTTAGTCCTTCATCGTTAATGTTGTAAACGAAGATAATTCTCCATCCTCCGCTAATCAACATCGCTGTTCCGATACAAGATGAGGGAAATCAAACGGAAAAAAAAGAAAGAAAGTGCAGAAAAGTATCGCATTTACTGGTGCGACTTGGTGAAAGATGAAACTTGGACACAAATATTTACAGTATGACAAAGTCATTGTTCATAGATGTGTATGCTAGTTTAAGACTCCCTGGGGTTCCACGAAAGACAATGTCTGAATGCAAAGAGTGAGAGAGAGGGAGGTGGAGAGAAGGTAATTTCATATCAATGATAAATGATGTAGATTAGTACAGCTTATAATGTTTATACTTCCAGTCAGTCACTTTTGCATTAAGTTTCTAACCACAAACAGATATAATTTTTGGTGGAGTCTGGAGATTATGCTAGTTACTCACGTTTATGATTTTGTGCCTACTATAATATGTGTATAGTTAAGTAAGTAAACACAGATGCGGTATATTAGGCAATATTAAGTATGGAAATCAAGTATAAAGTGGAATTTGGCCCACAGGGGACATACTCTGGGTATGTATTTGTAGCTAATGTTTTGTGATAGATTGCAATGTTTTTGTAATTGGTGTGGGGAAAAGCTCAGTCTCTGTGCATTAGCCCAGCTGTTTTCAAGTGGTTCTGCTACTCATGCCACAGTGGAAACTACATGTCTGTACAAGTCCTGACTGTAAGTGAATTTGGATGTGTTGCTATAATTATATGAGCTTGTAACAACAATTTGTGCAGTGTAGCACAAGAATAAGGAAGTTGATCCATCTACATTTCATGATTACATTTCATGATATAAGTTTCATGGAATATTGGTTAAAAAAAGGTTTGGGCCACTCATGGGGAATACTCAACTGTAGAATTACAGGAAGTCCTTTTACTAACTGCTACCTCTTATCTCTCCACCTTTGACCTCTACTTCCAGCACCTTTGACCTCTACTTCCAGCACCTTTGACCTCTACTTCCAGCACTAACTCTTCCTCAACCACAATAGAACCATTTAGCTAGTGACAAATTGGCAATATAACAAAGAGATGTCATAAATTTACCATCAGGTTTGAGTTCAGACTTATCTAAAGTATAGTCTATTGTGGATATTTATAGCAATGACCTATGACCTTGGTTGTTGCTGTACTGTTTGACTATTCTGAGACCTTGTATTCTAATTGTATGTCACTTTCACTGGTGCATAAATATCTGTCAGTATTTCTTGTTTAATCCTTGTCTCTTCCTCTTTGAGGTTTTCCCTCTTGGATTCCTCCTCTCTCTTTCTCTCTCTCTTTAAGGAGGCATTAAACTGTTTGAATCATCTCAGCCATTATAAGTGTAATAATACGAAGCCAGTGTTGTCATGATGTTAACTGTCCGTTTAATGATCTGTAATGGTATGCAGAGACATTCAAGCAATGCGGTAAAATGGTCTTACTCAAGAGATTATAAACATCAATTAAAACTTCATTTTGTTCAAAAGGAATAATCTCTTCCCTGGTGTTGTGAGGTTTCCTTTGTAACCAGGAAACACACATTCTTGAATCAAGATGTTAAACAAGCAGATAAGAGCTTTAATATACCCTCTGTAGAAAGTGTATGTCATAAACATGTGTACAGTACAGCAAACAGCATTGAAGTCCTATCATATTGCACTGTAGGCCTACACTGTACAGAACGGGCTGATTATATATACACAATAATTGAAAATTCCTGACAGGGAAAGAGAGAGAGTAACATTTATTAATTGGTTAATACGTGGAATTTGGTCAAAACAGCTGTCTTGACTTGGTTGACTTGGTCCTGCGTAGTGTTTCTCAAAATAAGATTTCACTTATTTAATCAAACCAGTATACCTGCCCCCTTTCTCAAAATAAGATTTCACTTATTTAATCAAACCAGTATACCTGCCCCCCCCCCCCCCCCCATCCCTCCATCCTATACTCAGAAAAGCTTTATGAGCAAATTCCCCATTGGTTCCATTCGGCTCTCAATATGTTGTCATCCAGATGCTGTTCATAGAAGTATTAATAACACACATTCAAGCAAATTGGGAACATTTGAAGTGTTCCACAAGAGCTTTATTGTGAAGCAAAACTTGACTAAATATCTCATATTTTGCATTCTAGAAGCAAGCTTTCGAATTTGTGCATTGCTTCTAGCAATATTATGTAATTTTCTATTCAAGCCTTTATTAATATAACTGAGCTTTATATGCTTGTCATAGTTAATAAATGTAAGACTGGATTTGAAGTCATGAGAGGAAATCAAAGTAAGCCATGATTTATTTTCTGTCCATAGGGTGGGTGAGCAGACCTCCCGTTGGCTGGATTTGCATGCTTTGCCTTCCCATCAAATTAAATGTTTGCAGTGGTTGGTGAAACATGATGTCTAGCCTTCTTAGGTTTTCCCCCCATGTGAAGTATAGGGTTCTGTAACATGATTCTATGCTGGAGGTCATTACCATTGATGTATATGGGGCTCAAACTGTGTGATGTGCCCGGCTTTATTCTAGGTCAGGACCAAAATCATGCTTGTATCCCAATTTAAAGAGGTTATGAAAATAACATCAGTCCCTCCTCCCTGGAGAAATATTTCACATTGAATTATGCATTTGGTAAAGGTCTATAAATTTAGAGATTTTCAATATGGTTTGGTTGAAAGAGGTTTAGACTAACACTAGGCCAGCTCGGATTGAATACCTGTTTAAACTTTGAAAGAATGTGAAAATGACCGACAACTGACATCAGGGTAGAATATTTTAAAATAACCGGTAGCCTCTTACTACCAAATATCAAGTTTCATCCAGATGTGCGTAGATATGCAAACAAGATTAGGCTAAGCACCCTCTGCTCAAAAAGTGTTTTAGTTTCAGGTTCAGCATGGTTGTATTGTAACACAACAGACTGTCTCACTCTCTTGTGATGTAGTGACACTACCTGCACAGCTAATTATAAAATATTTGTTTGCAAGTTGTGTATTTGAGGAGAGAAAATTGCATCTAAATTGCATCAATTAATTTACAGATCTATTGAAGTAGACTAAATATGGGAACAAAGGAAAAGGAGAAATGAAGAAGGAAAATTAACATGATCATTTTACATGACATTTAAAACAAGCATACTGCAACCTTCCAATTTCAACTTTCCCATTTCACATATTAAAATTTTGAAATTGGATTAGGATTTTACCAATTCACCCACACAGGGAGAGGGATCACACGATATTTGTCTGAATGACCAACCAATATCAGTGTTTGATCAGACCTCACAGAGAGCAGATGTCAAGGCTCTCCTCTCTGCTGTGTAGCGGACTTCAAAAATACTAGTAAACAATTAGAAGCAATTTGAAGCAAGTGTACTGTAATATCTATTAATTAATCATTTACAGAGGCACAAAGTGTTGATTATCATCAGTGAATATGAAAATGGTTGGCGGATTAAAGTTCTTCTCTTAGGTTTGTTGTTGTTCTTTGTTGTTCATTCCTGATACTGAATATTGGAAGCAGAACTCTAACTGACAATGTACAGGTCTCAGTTTGAACCATCTTAGATGCATTTCTTCGTCTTGCCCAGAAATAATGTGTACTTGATTGGAAGATGACCCTTGGCCCAGATAATCTGCTTGCTGGCAGTTTGTAGGTATACATGACATTTTGATACAGATATGTATATATATTATATACTTATCCATGGTATGGCCTGCTTCAAATTACTTATAATCATCTACATTCTGGTGTTGAGGTACCGGCATGTTTTGATGTATTGTGAAACCCAATATGAATCTTTTCTGGCACAGAGCAATTTGAGAAAAAGCTTGTTTTTTCCCCATTTTTTTCAGTCTGGAGGTTGTTTGCAAAGTAACCCTGAATGTGCACAACAGCTTGGATATAATGAACATGTGATGAAAGACATTTCTGAAGTAAACTAAATATTTAAGAGGATTAAATTATTACATTTGATATTGGACAAACAAATTTGTAAACTGAAATTGATGGCTGTATTAGCTTATTTTGGAGTCTGTCAATCAACATGTGCAAGCAGTTACATTTTGTTAAAACAAAATAAACCAGGAATTAAGCAGAACATTAAAACTTTCAAGCAATTGTAGTACATTGATCTTATCTTGTTCAAGCCTTCTTCCATATATTTATTTGATGTCCCAGCTTACCTGTTTCTGCACAGCCTTAGCACTCTCGCTCTGCGGTGACTACAGTGGAATGTATGTATGTATGTATGTATTTTAGATCCTCCTGCAAGCAGGAACTCACGAAGAAGCCTCATTGGCTTATCAAAGCCGCAAGCTGACCGAAGTCAGTCTCTTAGATTCATATTTAACGTCGATGATTATGAATTGTCAATTGTCAACAACTCTGTAACTGGACGACATACATTAATCTGGGAGTGACTCGAACCGGGCACTTTTGATTGAAAGGCACCGGCGTTAACCACTGAGCTAACACTCCTAAATGGTATGGTGTTAAGGTTGTGAGAAGACAGGTAACCTTGTCACTGGTAAAAATTCAAACCTGTTAAGGGTTTGGGGTTTCAATATCAAACATCAGGTTTGTTTAGCTGTTTGTGGCATGTACGGTATATATCTTCATTGTTTGTCTCAAGGGTTGATGAGGATGGGTTGTTTTATGGCTTTTATGCCTGCTTTAACTTGAATTAACATCAATCCTCTCTAATAACCTGTAAATTTAATCTCATCTTGGTATTTGTAAGAGACTAAAAATTAAAGGATTTGGCATTTTCTGCACACTGAATTAACAGAGATAGCTTTCATTGCTTACAGTTTGTTAAAGTATTACAGTAGTTTTAAAGTTAGCTAAAATCACATGACCTTGGTAGCTGTACAGGCGATCAGCCCCATACAAGTCCTCAATTCTAATTAACACACATTTCATGTATTACGACTACTAAAAGTGTCCGGTAGTCGTTTTGATGTTATATCTGACTGCCCCAACTATTGTCAGGCATTGAATACCTAGGGTCAAATTAAGACTAATTAATTATTAAATATTTCAGTGTGAAAAGGTTCAAAGGTTGATCGGCCATCACATATTTTTTTTTCATTTCTTTTCTTCACTTTTTTGTCACTTTGGCCTAATTTTGCTGATAAAAATAAAATCATTTCAAGACACAGTGGCATGGGTACAGCATCCAAACTTAACTGCACCAGTTTGTATCTGTTAAATACCTACTTAGTTATGGTACTGACCAGAGGATTTTTGAGGTTATGGCTGCTGTGATTTCGGAGTGTGAGATAATTTCTCCTTTCCTCTCACCCACAGAGAACACCAGAGGTTTCCTCCACTCAGACTTGTTTTTCCAGGCCTCAAGGTTTTGAAGGCAAACTTTTATTTGTGCAATTTTGTGGTGTACACATGTGCTTTAAATTTGTTTTAATCTTCTGGAACCAGGTTGGTAGAGGACATTTGTGGCCTGTCTCTGGTTATGATCATCATCTGTGGAACTAACTATCCAGGTTAGTAAGTAGAATGTACCATTAATTTGTTTCCATATTTTTTATCCTGACCCTGTGACAGTGATAAAACAGGCATATGTGAGGTTTTGATACAGACTTTGTACTTCTGCATTGGATGAAGCCATGAACAAGCACAGCAGTCAACATAATTATGAATTAGTTATGGATATGTGTGGCACTGAGTACTTGTGTAAAGTCAATTGGCACATGGCCAGGTGGGAAATGTCCCCGAGAGTATACAAAGGGAGAAGTGACATTTCCATTAGATTCTCGTGTATATGGAAATGAGTTCTGAGAATGTAGGTTGGCCGGTTGGATATATGAAAACTTCCTAATGTAAAATTTATGCAGGTTGAATCTATCTTTCCTAATGGACTGTCAAATGTCTGTTTTTACTCCTTTCCTAAGATTTTATATTTGAATAATTAAGTACAGTACTGTGTTGGATGCTCTCAGACTGCCTGATTGGAGACAAGATGTCGGTAGAATAGTAAGTATGTGTTAGTTGTGATCAGTTAGATTGGAGTTGAAGGATAGTTCTATATATTTGTTGAACTAAACTTCAAAGGCAGTCTTGATGTTTTTAAATCAGTCGGATAGAAGCCTATAGATGAGCTCTATTGCTTAGATGAGTGAATGGCAAGAACAGCAATAACTGACATGAATTATTGTTGTGGAATACCAATCGATGAAGTCAGAAAAGAAAGATTTGCACCCTGGCTTCTGTAAATGATTAAGAGGAAGGAGGTGGGGAGGGGGGATGTCGTCAGGAGGTGGTTCTGATTTAAAGACAGTAATTCTTTTAGTCAGCAGAATTAGATACAACCTGTCCTATATACGTATGTTACTGATAGTCTACCTTCTGTAAGCCATGCAGCTGGGTAGTTGTACAAAGATAATCCATACATGTCTGTACAGTAAGCACTGGAAAACCCTGTACCATTCTTTATCAGAGTGTGAACCTTATATAAATCTTGCTGTAGCCTCATAAACCTTGCATTTTCCAAACTGAGATTGCATGTGTTTAGTGATAGTTGTATTAAGTTGTATTATCATCACTTTTTAAATTTACATGAGCGGAAAGATGAGACAAAATTTGCATATTTGACTGTATGCATATTACCTGTTTGTTTTACAAGAATATGCACTGGTCAGTACTAAAATACAGCTATCTACATAGCTTTGTTTTGTAATGTATACTACCAGTTCCAGTAAGGTGCTACAACTCAGTCAGGGCGTATTTGTGTACATTCCCTCCAGTCAAGAATAAAGTCAATCCATCATGTCAGTGGTGTTTAATGCTTGCTATAGTCTAGCCACATATCTGTCTTTCAAGCCTTACCTGCAATGATAGCATACAGGTTAATCCTTTAAATACTTTGCCACAGCTGTTTGGGATATCAGTTGTACTTTTAAATGGTAAGGAGGTCATATAAGCTTAGGACCTCCATGCCAGACATCATCTGAAGGGGGACATCTTGTAAATTTCATGTATAGTTTTGATCAGAAATGTACATGAGCGCTTTTACATCTTCATATATTTTGACGAAAAAAAGGGAAACTTTCCCTAGTTTCGAGCTTTTAAAATATGTAATGCATATATAGATTCAACCACGTGTGGGCATGCTATGATTTATATTGTGGAAGTATTGGCTCCCTTTCAACCTGAAAATTTGATTGTCCTCAATTCGTTCCTCACCCCCCCCCTCCCACCCCATTCACATATGAAATCCCATGAAGGTCCATGTTGTATAATTCGGTTATTGTGAAAGAGCTCTGACAAGTTGTCAACAGAATGTGATGTGAAGTAAAAAATTGATCCATAAATCAGTCGCACATTAAAAAAAATAAAAGTATCAATTGTAATACTAAGGGGTAAAATATGTAGAACTCGTAAGTCGTAATTCATGTTTTGAATTAGTCATGTAGTAGTGCCCCGGGGTCTGAACAGTGCACACTGTATGTCTGATCATGGAACTACTGTACTCTACTACCCCCACACAATCATCTATTCCATACCGGTGTATAGTTTATATAGCACACATGCTATAGGCTATGAGTATGGCCAATCTGCTCTGTGAAATGGCAAATTACAATTGTACAACAACTCTGAGTATCATAGACAGTAAAGGGAAAACCTGAATTTAAGTAATATTTATACTTGTAGACTTTTGAACTTTACTCTCTTGAAGCTAGATTATACATTATTAAATATTATCCATTGCCAATGGTGCGTGCATGTTAAGGTTTATAACCCTAAGGGCCTGCATTTGATAAGACTGTCTGGAAATTTCAACTTGAAATGTATTTTGTGGTTGAAAAGCAAATATTTCAGTTATGATAATGTGGGGGGTAGAATGAACCATTATGTATTGTTATGGTTGGAATTACTTTGTTGATGTTTGACTGGGTTCACTGCTGTGAGATGGATTATTTTGCATGGCCACATTTTAATTCTGGAAATTGATAGCATGGTAATTTAGATCTTGTGCTTCTTGGAAAGGTCCCCGAGCTGGAATCTATGTTGAAAACTTCTTGGAAATTGCTATACTGGTTGTTCAGCTCAGATTCATCTTTCTTGTAAGAAATACTGCTGTATGTTGCTAGGGATCTTGTAGCAGGAATTTAATTTGGTGTACGGGCAGAGTTTTAGCGGCAGTTCAATCGTCCGAGAAGACCAAGTTTCTGTTCGGACTACAGTATCATCAGCCTTGGAGTTCATCCTGCAGACATTTAATTAATTGTTTACTTCAAGTTCATACTGCATTGTAGCTAATTATCCCAAATAGGTAAACTGATAAATCGTTATCATCCTTCAATCTCTTTTGGGATGCTGAATATGAACAATAATAGTCGTAGACCTAACATCCGCCTGAATGAGAGTTCTACTGGCGCAGAGCTGATGTTCTATATATACCAGACCTACACATCTCTCCTACAGTGAGCATATTGTTCATGCTTTGTTTTTCAAACAACCAAATTAGCTTTTCGGACAACCAATGTAAGACCTAGTTTTTTTTGAGAGAACCAGAAAAAATTTGCTCTGGTGTAGCTCACTGTTGTTGGTCTATGGGATCCACACGGACCTACAGTGTCAGCCTGGGGATTCCTACATTAAGCATAACTTCATTAGATTATAAACCGAAAATATCTTCTTCATTTAGTGATTACAGTATTAGTAACAGCTGTTACTGTAGGAGGATGGGGGGGTTTCTGCCTGAAGGTACAGTAGCTTACGCCCATTAAAAGCCCCATTGACTTACACACTAAATCACAAAAGTAATTTGACCTCCTAGATCTATGGTAGTTATCACTAGCTAAATGCTACCCATCACCAGGTAGCTGACAAGTTGGCCTCTCATGGCACCATCAAATTTCTGTATCATGACCATGTAGATTTTTTCTCTATCAGAGCCTGAAGTTTTCGTCACTTGTAAACAAGCCTCTTCACCCAGTAGTAAACAATTTTTGTATGCTGCTCCTGGGAGGCCTAAAGGGGTAGAAAATTGACTCCATTGACCCAATTTTTACACCACATGTACTTCCATTCATGCTCTTCAACATGCAAGCCATAAAAAAAAAACCAGATCCTGATTGATAACATATCAAAAAGATGTTCTCCTAAGTGCATTTTGGCACTTTTCCTGAAGGAGAACATCCCGGTGGATTGATAAAGACTCTAATAGGAGTATGCCACCTGAAAATTTAGACAAACAAAGTTTGCTCAAATGATCTTCTGCTGGGTACCTGTGATGCAGCAGGATGTAATAACATCACATGTACCTTCCTATACAGAGTGGATTAGAAGGAACAATGGAAAGCCTTCATTCCTAGAAAGACCAGTAAAATTTATATTCTGGAAAGCACCCTCGTATCGAAGGGTTCAGTTCACATGCACTTTACACTGTGTGACATCAAACAGGTTTTTATTATTTATTTTTATGTTTTATTCTCAAGGAAATACACCTATATAATTCAATTTTATTGTTCATACTGACATAGCCATTCCAATTCAAAAACTGAGTAATAATATCTAACATTTATGTTGTTACTCATTTTGCAACATGCGGACAACTACCACTTGAACTTGTTCAAGAGGATTATGTTTATAGTGTCTGATACTGACATCATTGTGTCAATCTATTCCATCATAATTTTTGAAATTGCTTCAGAAACACCATTCTTGTTTCACAGAAAAGTTATCAAGTTGGAGAGCCTATTATGCAGGTATACTACTACTGCACATTGCACATGTCCCAGCTTGAAACACTGAAGAAGGAGTTACTGGCTTTGCTAATCATGAACTTTGAACAACTCTAATTATATGGAAGATTAAGTGAGCGTATTATACCCACAGATGCCTGGAGCTTCACTTTTACTGCATTAGTCACATACTGTACTGTACATTAAACTTAAGTGGATACTAGCTAGATTGATAGATAGATAGATGTATTCTTTGGTATGGAATCAACATGTCTGGTAGACTTGTCTCTGTGTGAAGGATTGGAATGTCAGGTTTATACAACACCACAAAAGAATAACCTGGCTAGTAACTAGGAGAAGCCATTCAGAAGTCGTGGTTGGAATTTGGGGTACTTTTAAAGGTCCATATTGCACTTATCTGGAATTTTTTAGCATTCCATTGTCATTTAAACATCAGCAACTAGGGATTGAGAAAAGAGAGCTTACTGTGATAGAACTCGGCAAACCCTAAGTAAGGAGTAATTAACCGTTTTGTCAAAATTGACCAAAATTGGCCCAAACAAAAATTTTATGCATGAGCACCACAGTGACCACACCTTTCTTATTCATATTTTAAAATCAACCAATAAAATCATAGATATTACATGACGTTGGACAAGAAACGGCCTGTTTCGCTCATTTTATGCTGTATACTTTGATGTACTAGGTCTCTATACTACTAGTCTAAGAGATGTAGCTGAGCCATGCGTTACAGTTCAAGATCATAAATCTATTGATCACACAACTGTCCCTCCTCTCTACAATCTGATAGAAATTGCACAGGCGCAGTCAAGTTTGTTCATATTCCTGGAAAAAATGGCAAAAAATGTGTCGGAGAATTGATGTATGAAAAAAAACCTCGCAAAGATTGACAGCAAAATTATGAACACAAAGAGTTTACTGTAGATAGCCAATGCTCTTTGCATTGAGTTTGTAACTATTTTACCTGCAGTGCTGCGATATGTACAGTATGCATAACTAGTGGTAAATACGCATGTGAAACTGAATATATTATAAGTTCTCTTGTAAATGATCCCAGGTCTGTGTGAACCCTGAGCATTCAGACATTATTTTTTCTTTACCCTGAGCCGCGGATTCGATCTCTCCCCTGACGAGGGATGAAGAATTCGTTAATTACTAGAATCAGTTCAAGGCCGTGGTCATACTGACAGTAGGAATCTACGAAATATTCTCTCAAATTTTGTTCTGAAACAGACTAAAATCATGTACACGTGTACCTGATCAGTGGAAAAAGAAGGATTATAACGGTCTGCAAAACTGACAGAGCAGTGCTGCAGTAATTTAAGGTTTAACAAGGTCCTCCTCTCTCCAAAGCAGTTATTTCTATCCTGGATGGATACAATTATTGATCTAACCAAATCCTTGCAAAACCTGTCATGAGAAGAGTTCAAAAGTCATATTATCCTTAATACAAATTTGCTTTTTAAACAATCCAGAGTAGCAAGTTAAAGCAAATAGATTTTTTTGTGATGTATTGTTTAGGGTCAGTCACTTTGCACAAAGCCCTATTGTTATCAAAACAGAAAAAGAAGGTGTACTACAATTCCATTGAAGTGTTGAGTATATTAGATAAGTAAGGTTAATACTGGTCAGTAGTACTATACAAGCTGAATTGAAATATTTAGTATTCCTGTGTGAACTAACCATACACATTTACTCCGCTTCTCGCTTACCTGTCTCCTCACAACCTTAGCACCTCTTTCTACCGTGCCTAGAATGTCCTGGTAACATTTTAGCACTGTGTGCCCTCTATGACCACCGGCCCCTCCGGTCATTGCCCTTCTCATTCCAATATCAAATTGAAATTCGTTCAGATGGATACAATACTTGAATTTTCATGAAAATGCTTTATTTCTCTCTCTCGGTAATCACCATAGTAATATTAATGATAACTTATGACCATAATCTTGATTAAGATTTACAAAGTAATCTATACGCTAAGTCCTTTAAGTGTAATATTCCCATCCAGGCATGCTGTTTCCCAGCGTCTTGAGATGTATACTTTTTGTTCCATCAAGGCGCCTATGCCATTTTCATTGTATTTTATTTTCAGTGTATTTTCATTGTCTTTGTCAAATATCATTATGCCCGTAACAATACATCGTCGTCAGTTTTATATGCAATGAATCCATCTCCTACTCATCAAGTAACCTGTGGTGTTTTGTTAGCTAAGTCTCCTAAGTTTGAGGTACGGTTGCGATGAGATTGTTTAATTTAAAAGCAACATTTGTTGAAAGATATTGTGCCACTAATATGTTAGTTATGACACTTTGTACCTGTACAGCATGTATGTGACATGTCCTGTTTTAACTTGTTATTTGAACTTATTGCATGCATTGTTCTTCACAAATTGTGTGAATCCAGCTCGAATAATGACTTTCAATTTCCTGCCGGTGTTGCAAGCTTTATTGCTAAATTGCTACATGCTAATAAACATTCATGAGCTTTAACCCAGATCACAAACCAAAGCTTTCTCACAGTTCTTGGAAAATTTAAAAGTGACCTTGGTTTAAAACAAAATTGAAACTAATATGTACCCAAATATTTTAATGCCGCTGTGTTTAGTGGAGACACTCTTATTATCCTCTCCATGATCGTGTAGCTCTGAAACAACTCACTTGATTTCCATGGTATAAATTTAAAAGCAACACTCTCTGAAAGATGTCGTACGATTAAAATTTTCACCTGTAAAGTTGTAACACGTACGTACGTATACCGCACATATGTGACATGTTCTGTTTTAACTTGTTATTGGCACTTATTTCCTTGTTTCATTATTAAAATTGTTTTACATACTGTTTTATATATTCAGAGTCCTTGTAATAATATTAATAACTAATTCTGTCAGCAATTTAGTTTATTTTGGAGCTATTTATAGTCCTTGTTTAATATTACAGCTTGCCCAAGCATGTACAGTAGAAGTACTATATCCGGGAATATTCTGATGGAGTTAAGATAGGTACAGTACTGAAACTAGTATGTATGTACAGAAAATGTGATGATTTATATAAGAAACAAATGAATCAAGCAACTTTTTACAACCATATTAGTGATATTACGTCAATCAAAAGTTAGACCAGCTGAGAGCAAGATGATACAGAACAAAATAAAGCATGCCCAAGAAATTAAAAAATGTATTTTGTCAGGTACTTTGTCGAGACTGCGGGATGCAATCCTGAGTATAAGAGTGTTCACACTATGAAGTTGATTGTCCCTGTAGTATCAGATCCATCTTACGTTTTCAACGATGTGAATCGGGCTATAGTTTGCACATAGATTTGCCATAGGAATCATTATATTTGTGGGAAATTTTGAACTGTTTTAAACCCTACATCTAGGTAATTCACTAAAAGGAGATAACTAACACTCTTCTCACAGCATTGATTGACATTTCAGCATGTTTCATGGAAAAATTGTATCTTCAATTATTAAAGTTCTGACTACATCACGATTGGTTAAAAACCACACGTGTGTCTGTAATTACATTTATATTCAATATATGATATTTTCAGACACTGTTTTTAATTGCTTTTCATTGCCTGACATATCAACGACGTACTGTGCTTTACTCTCTCACTGTTCTTCCTCCGGTAGAGATGAAGCTGCTTGATTTATCCTCGCAATTTTACATCCGTCTTACCTGACGCAAACTTCTCAGAAACCCTGACGTACTCATCGTCCCGTTTCTTATCGTTTCCTAATGTTCTCGACAAGTTCAACGTCTGGAATCGAACACCAAACCTCTGAAGCGTTTCTGTATTCTTTTGTGTGTGTAGGTGTGTGCGCCATCTGGTCACATATTCACGAAGACTTTCATACTCTCGTAACCATAGCTGCGGTTCTTTTACGAGTTCACGTCATGCATCATGGTCACTTTGGTTTTCTCCCAAAACTAAGATATATCTTTTCTAAGCTGACACAGAATCTAATGGAAGATCTCTGTCCCAATCAGTGTGGTGGGTGTTATGGCACAACATATTTATTTTCAATGTCAAACCCAAATTGCTTCTTCCAAGTCTGTTGCAGTGGGGAACACCTTTGATTTATAAGTATGACTTTACAGGCGTGATAGAAATATTCAAAGGGTGGAAGCTTGCGAAGAGACACTTGATGTGGTAAGTGTGTCGTCCTGGATGTTTTCAGAATCTCTCCTAGTTATTAGCATACTTACTTTTAATGGCTAGCATTCCTCATTTCCACAATAACAGAGCTCTAGCAGACTATCTGAGTATGATGCGGTACTGATAAAGGTAAGATTTTCCGGCCCGGTTGTTTAGATGGGAGGGACAAAAGATGAGATAAAGTTTAGTTTCTCAACCCTCCTGTAAAATGTCTCTAAATTTTGAGACCGGAATTGGAAGCTTATTCGAATTTGTGACCTTTAAATAGTTAATAGTTGGAAGGAAAATGCAGTCAAATGGGAAAGGGTCAATGGACTTAGGATTTATGGATTGCAGGGTTGAGAGTCAGATTATAATACTGGGTCCTACACATGGTACTCTTTCTTCATTGCCCCTCCAATATCAAGACCTGTGTTTATAAATGGGGGACCTTCCCAGGTAACTTTTACTTTGTTGTATGTGATGGTTTGTGGCAACACTATATAGGCAAGTCCCCCAGGGGAACGTACATAAATGTGGCACACTTCAGGGAATTGCTGTTTAAACTGTGGGACAATTGGGTGTGTGTGGGTGTAACAAATAAGTTACCAGTGCCCAGGGGTTAACTGTTGTTAAGTTAAGTGTGAGAAGACCTTGCCTGTGTTGACACTATGACTGTCAACCTTCAACTTTTTAACTTTTTTACCTCAGGTTAAGTTTGGACTGACAGTATTAAAAACCTTCTTGAATGTTGTTAAGTATAATTCTTATCTGCACAAAACTCTGTAGGATTTCAAAAATGATTCTATTTAATGAAATTTGAAGAAAACTGGCAAAACCTTGATAAAGTTAATTAATAATGTACAGTAGTTGTAAGTGAAAGGGGATTGATACAGATCTGTTCTTTTCTGCATGCATTCATAAAAAAGAACTGTCGTGCTCGTTCACCAGGAATTCGGAAGTGTGGTTGTTTAATTTGTTAGTAATTTACGTAATTTTGGGTCCAAATTTGCTTTCCTTTGCATCTTTGATTCTTATATAAAATTCTTTTTATGCTATTTTTCTGCATCAGCAACATTCCTGCGAATACCAATGGTAACCGCTACAGTACATCATTTGTGCATGTAGGATGTTTTAACCTTTTCACCAATAACTTTTGGTCATACTTACTGATCACGATTCTAAATTTAGTAACAAATTTTAGCCATACCTTTCAGTTTTGTAAAGGAAAGTGAAAAATGAAAGATGTGGTATGGCTGTTAGCCAAAGTTCATATTATAAATATAAAAGTTCCAGTTTTGGAAGTACTGCAAGGCATGCTGAGTATGCTATGTCAAGAAGCAAATTGAATTACTCTGATAATGGCGGCCCTTTCCGTCAGCTAGTTAATCGCCTTTCACTTTTTTTAATTTAGACTCGTTAGTGATTGTTTTCAGTAGACCCTGAAAATCGACCGAGTAACAAGAAGTTAAATTGTTTCATTTTCACTTTTGACTTTGAACTTCAAGCTTCCCTTGCGGTATTATACCTCCAGCAGGTCCCTTGTAAAACACTGATGCGAGATCTCCATTAACTAAATTATCGCCCCGTTAATGAAGTCGACCACAGCTGAACCCATCTGTTGTACACAATCAACTGGATTAAACAGTTTGTATTGTAAATCATCAAGTTCTGTTGGAAGAGCATCCTGTAGGTTTACTAAATATATGATGATTATGATGTATGCTTGTGACCGCACGGTTAGACATTCTTAGACATTCTTACCATTCCCCGATGTGGTCCCAGATGCCGTTAACCAGGAGAAGATGTTCCCCATAGGTGAGATTAGTAAATATTTGTAATTCTACAGCTGTGGCGTCTTAAATGCCTGCCTATGCCACTTTATTCCAGTTTGCAAATGAAATGGTTAATCATTATAATACCACCACTAGACGAGACGTAGGATGAGGTTAACTCCACCAGTCCCGGTTCATGTGTGACAGCTGCATTTTGACGATACGGTACGGTGCGACTGCATGCTGCGGTCATGTTTATCTGATGTTTGACAACTTTTACAATCAGCCATCAATTAGACACATAAGTGTCAGTTCATTTAACCTGAAAGTGTGTGACAACATTGCTCGGTTGTCTGGGGCAGTTTTAAAAATAATCTGTAACACGAAAATGAAAGCACGATTGGTGGTCTTTCCGAAAGAGCAATGTAGCGTGCGTGTAAGTTTTAATTGAAAACTGCATATTTGAGGAATTAGTTTCGTTTAAATTCTAGTTACAAGTCAGGTGATCGTTATGATAAGAGTGTTCATTTCATTCTGACAGTTTTAAGGGTGTATATACATGTACCATCTATATGGTCAGCATGTAGTGTTTACATGGTGAAACAGTACTGCATTCTAAGACAGACAGTACTATCTATCAGATTTGAAAAATATTGACCTATTTATATTTTGACCTAACTGTTGCTCTTTTTCGCTATTTCTATCACCTCAAATGATTTCCATAATTCCTGCACGTACAACAGCTAGTATTGAATTTTATGTGTTATGATTTTTACAAGCGATCCGCATCAACCTGCACAAACACTTTGTCCTTAGCTTACAATTTTGATTAATACCAAGTTTGCTCGAAACTGATATTAACCAAGAAACGTAACATTTGCAAATGAATTAATCAATCAATCAGTATAAATAAATCTCTTTGAGCTTAAATTGTCAATGGATCAGCAGTGATCTCTATTAGTCAAACTTAAAGTTTTCTTCATGGTTATGTTCAGATTTTTACCTTCTCTTAATTGTGTAAAATGTAGTAACAAAATTTCCATGCATTTAGATTCAAACCTACATGATATCAGATAAAAGTATTCTTTTCACTTCCACTAGCTGAGCGTTCATGAGTGTGTAATAAACACTCCACACTCCACCCATGCTTATAAGTCATATAGTCTTCTGGCACATACAGGAACTAAGTACTACGGCAGCAGCGCAGCCTCGGGGTATCAACACCAGTTAATCTCATATTCTTATTTCGTTTTGGATTAAAATTCTCTGGGATGTCCTGAAGCTTTTAGTCTTCTCTATCTTCTCTCCTCCTCAAAGTTTTGGCGGTATTAGTTGTACTATCGATCTTGATTCCATCTCGTCTCTCCCTCTCTCTCTCTCTCTCTACTCGCGTTGGATCACTTGGCTGTCTTTTGGCTTATTATCCAAATTGAATCATTTCATGGTGGTTGGCCATTGTTCATGCTTGACCTTTCTTCCTCGTCAGGCAAAAATTATCACCATCAAAATTTATTAAATATTGGGTTATATCTATATCTAAGCTAGAATTCAAAAGTATTTGATGAGTATATTTGAAGTCAGTGTCAGATAAGTGGATACTATGGAGTTATATAACATTTTACCTTAGCAGTTTTATATTCTCTTGGAGGAAAATATCCACTTTAAACAATGGCGGGTTAGCAGTGCATTTGTTTAAATTTATCCATCTGTGCACTGTAGATAATTGTTGTAGACTTAAGGATATCAAAAGAATTAATAATGAACTCATTTAGAGAAAGATTGTTTGCTATGAGCTCATAGCAAGCTTGTCACAAGACCCCGTGGAGATTCTCAAAAAGGTATTCTGAGAAGAAAAGGATAGCAATTTTGCAGAAGAACTGTACTTCATATAATTAAAAAGACCCACGGCTACAGTAGATCAAGCTTACATTTTAAATGTTGGTGAAAAAGTTATTAAAACAAAACCTCATAGAAACTTAAATTATGGGATAAGCATGATCTGTGCCCCAAGTGCAGTCCGTGTAGACCTGTGAGAGCAGACATGCTCGATTTGCCAGGACTGGCCCCAGGAGTTGTGGGATTCGGTCAGTGCCTGGCTGACGGACAAAGCTGCCTAAAAGAAGAGAAAGTTCCGGCTCCTCCAAGTCAGGAAAAAAGAAGCCACCGCTAGCTAAGAGCCCCCAGGCGGCCACCGAGATGGCTTAAGTCCTTGGCGTGGAGGGGCAGAGGTCCTCATCTGCCTACTCAGGATTATGATTACAACGCCCTTCCCCTTCCATTCCTTCCCCTACTGTCTCCTTCCATCCCTTCCCCTCCCATCCCGTACCCCCCCCCCGCCACTGTCCAGCCCTGTTATTCATAATACAAAAGATTCGGTGCAAGTAACAGTTATCTTCAGATGAATGTAAAGCTTGTAACACATTAATGATTTGCTTTTAGCAACATAGTATGTAAATCACTCCAGAGTTCTCAATTTCTATTAATAGCACTCTCCCAAATTGAGTACAGAGTAGTGCACTACTTTATTATATTTGTCTACATGAGAGAGCGTTCTCTTTTTTACCTGTCGATAAATCAATATGCACTCGTATGAAATTTCATATTTTTCCATGCAATAGTGGACTAGAACCAAACTTCTTCTTTTTTTTTTATCTTTCTGCAATATCCTCCATGAATCCTTGCAGCATTGCCATTTTCGTCAGGTGTTTGTGGCGTGTGCGTGCGCGCGCCACGAGAATGAGTTTGTTCATTAAAGACGAGACTCGCAGAGAACGGCCGGCAGGAATTTGTGACTCAAGTCATATATTTAACGTCTCTTTTGGAGTTTACAGAAGGATGGAGTAGGCAGGGCAAATTCTATCAGCTCAAAGGCAATTTTTTTTCATCAAGGGGATTAGGATGGTGTGCATTTCAAGATGATGGTTCCATATTTAATGTCAAAACCCGCAACTTTCCTTGACATAAAATGCAGGAGAAAGAGATCGAAGGAAGCTCAATTACAGCGGGGGGCTTTCTCGGGAGACATGAAAAGTTTTGGGGGTGATGTTTAATCACCTTTGAGGATGGGAGTAAAAACTTAAATCATTGAATGACTCTGAGTGATGGAAAATTACCATAGATGTCAGGAAATTAATATTGGCATCGTCAATAAGAGACAACCATTAAAATTCAATTTCATGAGGTCCATGCTGAATATATGTTAAACAATTCATTAAGGGGATCTCTGATGCTCTTGTATGTTTTATAAATTCAGACGTCCATTTTGGATTGATCGCTTCTGACAATTCATCGGAAAGAAGGTATGAAGTTGTAGTATGTCAAGGGATTGCGTGCCGAATTAAAAGGTGATGAAGCTGCTCTTTAACTAAGTTGAAATGAAAAACTTATCTGCATTTATAGATCTGTACTACAGGTAAGAAATATGTTTATAAATGGGAGAAATGCAGAAATTAATATTGACAAATTCTTTGGTTGTACCGATTTTGATTACAGTATCCACATGAATTGATTGTATAAATGAAATCAAAATGATTGAGTTTTTCTTCAATCCCACCATCCCCTACCCCTCTCTCCTCTCTTTCTCTCCTCTTCTTTGGGCAATCTACAACTGATTCTCTGGCCTAGTATTATCCCCCAGCAAATGTAAGAACTAGTGAATTGTTATGGTTCCATTCCAAACTTTCATCACCCAGAGTGATTCTCATTATGTAGTTACACTTATGCATTTATATATTTTAATTTATCTTTAGTAGTTGTAAATGTTTAAATGTATGGCTTCAGTAGTGAATGTTTCCTATTCGTTACTAGAGCTTAGTAAGAATTATATATACACCCTTGAACTGACCACCAAAACTGAATTCAGATTTCAGCCTGGTGTTTTAAAAGATCATCCCATAATTTGAACTGTGGAAGTCCATTCAGCTAGGTGGTGTTTTCTGTACGATTGGATACTGTCTGTGTTGTTATATGTATGTTGAGCTGTGAAGTCGTTGAATTTCGCGGGAAACACCTGTTCTATTTTTGCAACAATGCAAACATAAGACAAAAGTCCTGGTAACACAAATTTGTACCTGCAGACATGTCAATAGATGGCATCACGCACAGTATTTATTACACCATATATATACCTATTGTACCTGTATGCAACCAACCATCCCACCCTTTCTTCGTTATTATACAGCAGTTGTGAATTCCCTGGAGAAAAATATCCGATATTACCGAATCTATTAAAAAATGATGATATTGTGTTTAGTCTGTGAAGAATGGTGACATCGTCATTGGATTTCTTCTGCCTGCGGCCTGCGGGTATAGAGTACTTCATACGTGACTGAACCGGCTATGTATGTGAAGTTTGCATGGAGTTCCGTAGCTCAATAACTAGGCCAAATTAATCAGCAATGTGCCAGTTAAGTAGGATAACACATGTGGTATTTGCATTTAATATTTCAACAGTTAAAATTGGGCGGGAAAATGTCCTTTAATGTGCATTTATAGCTCTGTGCACTGTAGCTCAGGAGATGCCATTTAGACTCAGAATTGTCTAGCTGTTTGGGACCATATATTTGGAGAGGTCACAGCAGTTTCTCCACTCTGTAGAAAACGTCATTCGACTTGGGGAAACATTGTTTCGGAGTACATGCGACTGGCTGTTCCCTTCGTAAGAAAAAAGAAATTGTTCAAAAAGGGAGGTGTAGATCATTTCTCATGCTCTGGACTGTCTAGCTAAAACACATGAAATGTGGGGGGGGGGGGGGGAAAAAGTCGGATTTTTTTGTCTTCTTTCCACTTTGAATGATTCCACATTACCTGCTGTTCATTCTTCGGTGTATAATGACCATTCTGGGGTACTTTTTATTACATCCCTTGAAACATTTTTTTTGCTATCAATTTCCTTTCTATTGAGCATATAGTTACATTCGGTTGAGTGAGTAGCTGAAGGGAACTTTGAAACCCTGACTCTGACGTCCCTCAAAAAACTTTCTTCTCTTCACAAAAAGATTTGTATCATTTCTTCGACTCTTTGGTTACTATAGTCACTAAACTTCAGCTGCAGTGAAATAGTTGGTTGGTTTGCCTATGGCATCATCCCATTTCAAGAAAAGCAGGGAGTGTGAATTGATACCATGATGACAATTGCGACCTGCTTTCAGGTCATAGACCAGAGATCCTTATCTTGGCTTTTCTCTTTTTATTTATATCCATCATTGGTCTTCAGCTCCTGTGCCTTCCAGCAGAAATTTATTGATTGACTGGTTTGGAAGGAGATGTTAGGGATTAATGTCAGGTATTTGGCTGTGAGATTGGCAAGATAGATGATATATGTGCTCAAGAATCAAGACAATAACTGGCAGACAGGGATATCCCAACACCTCCGATAGATTAAATTACAAATGTCCCCATTTTATATACACCTTTGTGAATGGTAATTAAAGAATATATCCACCCCTGTGCTCTGACAGTTTACCATAGACTGTGTTTATTTGTGCAGGGTGACATTTCACTCTCAAGGTTGAAAATATCCCGGAGACAAAAAGTGATTATAGAGATCAAAGTCAGGGGAGAACATGAGCAGAAACAGCTAGACTTATTAAATTATTAAATTTATAACTTTAAAGCTGGGGATGTTGCAGGCTCATGAATTAATAATAGTAGCCGTCAGTCTAATAAAGTAGGATGGAGATTGCATACTTGTGTTTTTATTATGTGAATATCATATAATGTTGAATTAAAACCTGTCTTTCAGTTTTATTGACATTCATGTTGCTAAATATATTGTATTTATATGATATTATGCAATGTGAATAGGGCTTGAAGTCTTTGATTTTCAAAAATCCATTATGTTAAGTATATACATCGGTACCACACATATTCTAGATCACTACGTGATGTATACATATATTCAAGGCACACTAATTCTACTGGAGGTATGTGGCAGGATTAATCTTAGCAGACTCCTCATCTACAGTGTAGGGTATTATACCATACCAAATACAAACTACTACTTACATAGAGATATACTTACATTGTACAGTATGTCTTTTGCAAGGATGTCTGCCAGATAATGCTCTTATCTAGAGCTGTGACTCTGGGTGAAAATAATCCTTTAATCTTCTCAGAGCTAATTTTACAATAGGATTTGACCAGCTTATACATGCACTCCCACTGTTATATCTTCATGGTCTTTGCCTTCATCTTGCAATAGAATGAGATAGATTTTGCAGGTATCAAAAAGAACATATATACCCATACTTAAGCTATTCCAAGAAGGTTAAGATGGATTTCAAAAAGACAAAACAATTTTGTTTTTGAGTGGGTGGAGTATTACTGTAATCTAGAATGCAGCTATTCAGTTCTATACTTGAACATCAAGTACTGAAAGTCCTTCATGAGATGAATTATCTACCAGTACTAGAATGGGTTGCTTTAGCAGGGTTCTGCTTCCACTGTATATCAGATTTTCACTTTCTTAGTAGAATCACATGTAGCTGTTTTTTTGTGGGTGAAAGTTCATTAAAGTCAGGCACAGTTGTTTTGTGTCACGAACTCATGATATACGTATAATATTCCTGTTAGTTATTGTAACTCTCTTAACATTACTAGACATCATGTCAAGTAAGCTTGTGGTATTCAAACCTTTAATCTCTCCAGTTACACAAAATCTATATACAATTGATTTAGCCCATATATTTGTTGTTGCTGAAATTATATGACTTCCCATGTAAATGTTAGCATTGTTCACAGACTATATATATTTTCTTAGGGGTTTAGGAGGGTCAGGGGGATGAAAGCCCTGGGGCCTGGGTCAATTAGGAGGTCCTGTAGGGAAATATTGGGGAAGTCAAGAAAATATGGGATAAATAATAGCATAGAAATGAATAGTGTAAGAAGGGACCTGGTGATGCATGTC
Source organism: Apostichopus parvimensis (assembly GCA_000934455.1). Classification (NCBI taxonomy): domain Eukaryota; kingdom Metazoa; phylum Echinodermata; class Holothuroidea; order Aspidochirotida; family Stichopodidae; genus Apostichopus; species Apostichopus parvimensis. Next base: position 10,703 of record KN889736.1, on the reverse strand, counting down.
CCAGGGTTAGGACCTACCAGGCCATCGACACCTCTGATACCTACACACACTTTAATATATACTTGTTCCTTTTAAGTAGAACCTATTGTGGTTTGAAACATTTGAGGATTAATCATATTTTCCTATGGCTATACTTAGCATACAAAAAAGTATGTTATTTAGAGAAATATGTACAAAACTTGATAATTGAATTTGAAAGTATCATATCTTCTGAATGGAAGATATGAGGTAAGATGATGGTGGCAAGGAGAAGCATTGACAAGTGATCCATGAATTCATTGAACGTAACTCTGTGCTTGTTCTATGTCACAATACGACACATTTAGAACTCTTGATTTTCTCTCAAACTGTATCAATATATCAGACTTGTTGTATGAGTACAAGTTTCAAGTTTATTAAAACTCCAGTATAAATACATGAAAGTAGATATTTATAAATAATATATATATATTTATAAAATATATATGGGTACTACATTGTCAGTATTAGTACTTGAGTAGAATTCCTTATCTTGGTATGAGTACCAGTATAAAGGCTCGAAACAAGATTACAAGATAGCAAGTACAGCTTGTACTTATCATTCACACCCAGAGTACGATTGTATGGGTACGAGAACAAATTCATGAGGCCGACGAGTATGAACTTAACCAGTACTGCAAGATGGCAACTCATATGTTGTTGTTACAACACAGAAGAGAGAAAAAAAAACGCAAGCCCCTATTCCAAATGTAAATTTTTGATTGGAATAAAGCCAGCTCCCTGATTTACATTTCTCCAGTACAGTACGTGAGCCGTTCTGCTGAGGATAAAACACAATTGGAATATATCTCTCTTGAGCCGTTCTTTGGTTCCAACCCAATATCTACTTCTTGAATTCATAACCTTTCACTATTATTTATGTTGAACTTTCTAGTGTTTGTATAGATTTCAATTACTTTCTTGTCGACTTTCATACACTCTGGTATAAATACAACTCTGGTATGTAGACTTGTCTCTGTAGGTACAGTAGCATTCCAGTTAGGAAATTTTAAAAGAGAAAATGGACTCGGTATTTGAAGCTGTCAAAGAAGTGGTGACCCTTGTGTAAATCATTTTACCTTGACTTGTGAATTTAAATCTTCCCATCCGTGCAGGGTATGTCATTTAAAGGAGTATAGTAACCATATACTTAACACAGTCAGAAGGTAATAACTAACCACGGAATGCACGTTACTGTGAAATCAAAGAATGTGTCAGTAACGCCTTACTGATGACAGATAGAGTCCAGATTGTACATAGTCGGAAGATTAATTTGCAATTAAATGTTCAAGAAGCAGACAAAACAAAATGGTTTTCTTTTGCATTATCTAGAGGGACATGATCACTTCTGGCAGCTTAATACCTGATCCAAGAATTAATACCTGATCCAAGAGCTACATTACAATGTATCTATGCCTAATTACCTTATTATCTGTGAAGATGTACATGTATCATTTGCTTGGCATCAATAAAACCACAAATTGAACAGCAGAGACATTTCTCCAGTTTCAGTATTTCTCTAATATATTGGGGCGAACCTAAGCGAGTATCTGATGAATTTGGCAAAGAGGCCCCAGAACTATCGCTATAAGCCAACATGATTATATGAAGTACCTAGTGCATTGTTTTACAATTGAGATAACATGAACTGGCTTCCTGTAACCTCTGATCTGCTATCCAAGTCTCTCTCTTTGCCTGTTAATATGTTCCTATTACCTTCATTAGCATCATTGTATGTCATTGTATTGAACATCAATTCATCTTATGTCTGGATATATTGCTCCCTTAGATATGAAATTACCCTATAAGGGTTGGCTGTATCATTATACCAGTCATTCAGCCGTATTGTACAATAAAACGAATCCTGTATTGGACCAGCTGCTATGTAAAATTTGTTTTATAGCATGCATGCATGCATATATGACTGTGCACTTCAACCTACATGTAGGACAAGAGTATTATATATTGCATTGTGTGGTGATAGGCATGTGCGTGTGTTTACCTTATTGTTACATGTACTGATAACCCATTGTTCGATTCTAGTCAACCGTATAACTCCATTCAGTATGCATAGCACCTTATATGTACTGCTTTAGCTGTGAGTATTCCCATCTGCTTAAAGCGGTGTTGAAAATAGTGAGAAAGTCAGGAAGATTGATCATCAAAATGAAAATATGAATAAAAAAAAACTCCAGGTGTTGTATTTGTGTGTCTGTGTGCATGGAATTGATATGTGAGGACAAAGCTGAATACTAACTGTAAAGATATAAGACTAAGTAAAACATGTATGTATGTGTGTATGTATGTATGAATGTGCAGGGAGCTCATGCTACTGGGACAATTAAGTAAATTTCTCATTGCCTGGTGTATTATATTTCATTCTTGTAGTTGTCTAATTTTGTTCAATATTTACTAACATATCAAAGTTATTGCATACTGTGTTGTGTTTTAAGAAGTATAGTTTCTTTTTTCTCTTTCAATCCTTACAACTTCTTCTTAATTCAAATTAACATAAATTAGTTTATAGTGCCTTTCATCAGTTTCAATATACTGTGTTTTAAGAAGTATAGTTTCTCTCTTCGCCTTCAATCCTTTCAACTTCCTCTTAATTAGCAATTAACATTTAGTTTATAGTGCCTTTCATCAGTTTCAATTTACTGTGTTTTAAGAAGTATAGTTTCTTGTTTCTCCTTCAATCCTTAAAACTTCCTCTTAATTCACATTAATAACTTAAATTAGTTTACAGCACTTGCCTTTCATCAGTTTCAATTTACTGTGTTTTAAGAAATTTAGTTTCTCTCTTCGCCTTCAATCGTTTCAACTAATTCCTCTTAATTAGCAATAAACATTTAGTTTATAGTGCCTTTCATAAGTGTCAATCATCATGATCTACAAACGGTTGGCATCAAAAGTGAAACTAATGCCAATTGAAATGTATATGTGTAACTTTTCTAGAGTACATATATTAGCTATTTCTTTCTATAGATGTTTCCTCACATTTTATGTACATCTCACTGGCCTAGAAATTCAGGGTTATCTACTGGTTAAGTGTCAGTGCATTTTGTTGTTTGCCAACTGTCGTAGAAGAAAAGACACAAGTCGCATTACATTTTTCATGTACATAAGAACATCAGCACATGATTCAGTGTAAAGTCTGTTAACCATCCTTGTGTCAAAAAACTCTGTATGATAGATCTATGTGTACCCTGCATTAGCCCTGTAGTAGTTTAATATTAATAAAATAAATGCTACTGGACTGCAGCTAGCTAGCTCTCACAAGCCTGTACAGTAACAAACATGTGTAGTTCAGGAAATTAAATAATAAGGTCTGTGAAAAGTTCATTTTAGTGAATAGATTTATTTTAAGCATTTGCAATTTTTAGCAGGTGGCTAAAATGGTAAAATTCTTCTTGGCTTAGCAGGACATCTATATATACATTTTTATTGTTCATCTAAGCAGCAAGACATCATAGATGAGGAAATTATATGAAACTGAAACCAGTGAAGCTGTTCTGTTTCGTAAAAAGTATATTTGGTTTTGTATTGATTGTTTCGATCTGAATACATGCAGGGCTGATTCCTCTGATATTAAACCTGTGACTAGCTCTCCATCCTACAATATTTTGTGGACGTTGTTTGATAGTTCAATACTGAAAATATGAGCCTAATATATCTTTGCAAGTTTATCATTTATGGGGAAATTACTAAATATCATTTCATTGTTCTTAAAGTATGTTTACTTGAAAGTTGACTCATACTACTCAACTGTAGACATATATATGTCAATCACTTCTATAGTTCATTTTAAGGCGTTTTAACAATTACTAGTTTCTTTAATGATTAACTTCTGGTCATAAGTTGCCACAGTAAGGTACATAGTAACCATGCAGCTTTAATACACATATTACTTAGTCATACTGAAAAGGTGGCCTTTGCTCCACAGACAAAACTCATTGTTTTAATATCACAAGAAATTAAACTCTTGAAAAATATAAATATTAATTAAAACTTTTCTGACACTCAGGAAATTGACATGCTTCAGATTATGCTTCCTTTGTTGACATTTTCTTGAATTAATTATTCTAACTTCATTTGGTGCTTTAAGGGTATTATTTATAATTTCTGGACTACTGTACCTACCTGTGTGTGAAATATTTCACTATCCACATAGAGAAATCTACAAACGACCTTGCTCTCTCGTTAAGTTGAGAGAATCATATAGATACAATTGAATTAAGCCACATTGTTCAGAGTTCGAACCGGCAGTGAAATCTTATTAGGCCAGTGCTACATGTGTTGTTTCATGCTGTGAAAAAACCACTATCATTGGAATAAATATAAATTGGAACGATTGGATTTAGTGCGTATCGTGAATACGTTCACAGATAAAGTAAAATCCAAAAAGTGTTGTCTACTTTTCATTATCGCTGTGAAATATAATCAATTGTGCAAACAGTTTGTATGTGTACCGCAAAATTTTGCCAGATATCTATCAAAAGCAGTATGCATTTATACTGTACTTTTTTTTAAATCCTAAAAATCTCCTTGAATTTTGTGTTAAGCAGTAGACACACAATAAATAGATAGGTTGGAAGTGACATTACTTGCATGGGCTACATGTGGGATATGTTAATTTGGCCACACTATGAATTCGGAAGCTGCTTATAATTAATGTTAAGTTTTGTACAGTTATCAACTGGATATGATATCTACAGACTACAGTCTCACTTATCATTGCAGGTCATAAACTTAATACTGTCTCAATGCTCATCTTGAATGAAGAAGGAAAGGTTTGAGAAGAAAATGGAACTTTAAAATCCCCCCCCCTCCCTGTTACAGGTGTTTACTGTACAGTGTGGGCCAGATATTTGTTTAATTACTTAGATGTTCGATGCTGATTAAGGCTCGGGTGGTAAAAAAAAAGGCCCCGAGAAGGTTATTATCTGAGTTTGATTAATCGTAACTCTAGTCTAATTAATAAACCCAGCAGGTTTAGTAATATTGTAAGCTACACAAATGTGGCGGGCAAGCTCTAAAAGCAGCTGTTCAACGATTACCAAATAGGTTTTTCTTATCTCCAATAAAGAGCAAAACTCCTGCCAGTCCTGTTTTTGGTTATCAATGGCATTTATTTTACCCTTTACTCTGTTCTTTATCAGAGTTGAATCGGTTCTGTCATTTCACTTCCATCTCTGCCTTTGTCTGGCGTCGTCGTTGTCGCTGAGGTTTTTGTACATCATTAAAATTTTAAAAAGGACTTTTATGAATCTCCCTTCAACTGTGACTCCTCTGTGTAGTGTTTTTGTTGTTGTGAACTCAACGAAGCAAAGACACTATTTATAGTTTGGAGTAAATATCCCCAGTTCTCGGTATATGGCAAGAAAATGAGTAATAAGCTTATATATAGAGAGAAGTTAATTTATAGAGTTTGGGAGTTTTAATAATTATAAAGAGATTGAGTTACTTAAGTGTTCAGTTTTATAGTATTTGGTACAGCCTTTAGTTCTTATTATAGGGATACAAATTTTAACAGGAGAGTAGTTTAGAGTAGTTGACAGCTGAAAATTATTATGCATCAATATTAACAGATTAATTTATGACGTTGTAAAGTTTAAGTGGCCGACCACTTTCAAACGAATTAAATTGTATATAAGTCCAATTTTGATTTTGAGAGCAGTCTTATTAAGTTCAGTTATTGCTAATTTTAGTGTTTCACTTGTATACAGTTACTTAGCTACTGTATAGGCTTTGAAATATGCTGGTTTGTATGAACAACAACAATTAAGTCTGTGTGTTTTGTGTGTAGTACAGTATATATTATTATATTGTATGGTAAGCAAGCATTCTCTGTCAGTAATAGATTTGTACAGTATCTGGTATATGGACTGTATTTAATGCATTATATTAAACTGGGATATGTATACTAACAGGTATTTAATGGTTTCTGCTGCATACAGTAGGCTACGCTGGCTCTTAATTATGAATCCCTGTATGAAACATAGATGATTGTCAATTCTATACTGAATCATTTTGAAAAGCAAGCCAATTTTGATGCATTATGGCAGCTACTGGTACTGCTTGAGTAAATTTATCTGACAGGTTGAAAAAGTATAAGCAGGGAAATAAGTAAAAGCTGCTGCTATTACTAGAATGTGAATATTGAGGTACATTTCTCAGGATAGCAGTACGATGGAGAGTTGATTTTGTGATAAAAAACAGATAAATTAGGATTAAAGTGAATGTAATCTGTTACCTACCCTCTCCCCACTAGTACGTGCTGTATCATGGCTGGATTGTTTTTACTCTGTAAACATGTTAGGTTTTCTTGACTTGATATTGGCAATGGTTTGGGAGATAAGTTTCACATCTGATCAAGCCCAAATCTTCTTTTGTGTTTTTAAGGGAGCTCTTTAGCAGTAAGAGCAGGGCTATATATGATTGAGGCCAGCTGAGATCCACATATGAGTCCTGTATATCCATTCCAAGCCAAAATTAAGAACATTCATTCTCTACATTTATCTGTTAAGAGAAAAATGTATGTAGTAGGAAGACATTTAGCTAATTTTTTTTACTAAAAGAAAAGCTTTTCAATTGTAGGTTCTTTTACCAAACCACCTCTGTTTCTATGCTCCATTGTCCTACAGTACGTAGATTGAATACGTGTAACGGTTTCATCATTTGAATTCACTGTATGTAGTTGATTGCACATGTATATTATGGTCTTTATACCGTCAAAGTATACAAATCCACACTTTATTAGCTATAGCTATATGCTATACTTGACTATTATCAAGATAAGATACAGATGGCAATCAAGGTTCAAAGTACAAAAGTACAGATCATTCTAATTGAATGCATTGCTTATTATAATGCTAACGATTATGTACATCACAACTGTTTGCTTCAAGTTCACTTTTGGTACAATATCAGATAACTTCAACTGTCAATATCTCAAAAACGGTACATAGGAATAGACTGCAAACTTAACCATATTGCTTAGTTATGTTCCTCTTGAACATATCAAAATGAAATTTCATCCTTTGGTGCTTAGATCCCACTTCATGAGTACAGTACAAGAAGTTTATGGGAAAGTGGCAGAGGTCAAAGTTGCCAATTTCGTACACTCATTGCATGCACATGTTCCACATTCCTGGAGTGCAATAAACCTTTTGTTTTTGAGGATCCTAAAAAAACAAAAATCAGTGTAGGATAGTGGAGGTCAGAATCTAAAAGACTTGGAAATGTGATTACTTCAATAGGAAAATTTGGATAAACTTCATACCTGGTGCAGGCATGGTAAAGTATGTAGCTCCACCTTAGTGAACTCATATAAGAAGCCATACTGATTTCTGTGGAACTCATGAGTCAGAAAACCTTGTCATACACAAAGACTCAACAAGTAAAGCTTGGATAAACTTCATAAAGTTTGATAGGATGGTCCACACTTAAGTGTAAACACCTTCTTATCCCTCAACAACATTGGGTTAAACTTAGAAAAATCTTTGGCAACAGCATGATGTTACATGTAGAAGATGTGGCAAAGAATGACTATGCCTGTTGACTTTCTGGCTACTTAAAAATTGCTATGATGTATGAAGGTCATGACCTCCAGGAACTGTTTTCAATCATTAGAATATATCAGACAATGCATTTCTTGTTTCTCCATTCTTGTGAGACCCTAGCTCTGTTCTTTGTTAATAATGTTCATGTTTTTGTGGGTAAGATTAGTGTGAATTTTCTTGTGGGTTGAGTTTGTTTGTATAACATGTCTTCAGCTCTTTTTTAAAGTGAGGCATTAATTCAATTAAGTGAAAGGATTGCTTTTATTATAAATTGTTCTTTGTGCATTGTCAATAAATTCAATAAGGAATGAACCATATTTCTTTTCTTTTGACTAATTGTTGTTACAGGTTATCAGCATTGTGTGACCACTGCCTGAAAGATTTCAGATCTCTCGGGAAAGTGAAAGTTGTGAAGAGAATTTTGGAAGGTACTGCCACGTACTGCCATTCTTCAACAGTAAGTGCACGCTTAGGCTACTTATTTAAACAATTAATTAATCCACTTCCAGCCAAACGAAGATCACAAAGAACAGAGTATTTTACTGCAGAGTTTGAGCATTTTGGTCCGCTTCAAATTTGTGACTTTTGGCTAATAATAGAAAGAAGAAGAAGAAGAATGCCGCCAAACCGTTCGGTGCGGGATTATTAAATTTAATCGTACTTCCTCATCCCTCGGAATTAGGGATATCGTCTCGGAAGAGAACGTGTTTAAGCCAATATCTCATCCTCAAACCAAA